>OZ026629.1:71465904-71488404 GCA_964020975.1 Hermodice carunculata
ATAATAATAATAATAACTGCAGTGTTAGCTCCTAGTCGTTTTTTTCTGTGTACCACGAGGTTACCCACGAAGTGTCACTATGCTAGCAATGTGAGTATATATGTCTCATGTTAAATGTGGTCCATAGTAACAATGAATAAACTCACATCGTGTAGTATTTTTCAATCCATACTATTAAAACCGCTGAAAGCAATCCACAATATATAAAACTGTTTCAATAATGTCCGACCCATATTGCATGCACAGCACGAATACTGACAGCTGTTGTTTGCACTCCAAGGGGCCAGGTATAATAATGGAATTGTGTTGTTGTTTTTTTCAATGTAAGGCATTGGCAATGTCTGTTGATGATTTCATAATTTGCTGTATTCACACACATCTTCTTGACAGTGTTTAGTTTGTTAACAAATGTGCACCATTGTAGCAAGCCTACCAAAAAGCTTCATCTATATATGCCTAACTGTCAAATGAAAGGTCATAATGACATATGTTCCATGTGATAAAGCAGAAATTTAAATATATTTAGTTGCGACATTTATTTGTGTCTGTTGGCAAGTTATTACGAGGCAATACCAGGTCTTCATAATTGCTACTGACTTCTGCAATAGAAGTAGTGCATACAGATTCATGTAAAACTAATGTTGACATGTCAGCTTATATTGAAACAAACATACACTAATGTTTAGTTGATCGTCATGGTGACGCTGAACAGAATGAACCATCTTCCGCACCATAATTTTACATAATATACCGCAATTGGCATATACCATACTCTTATAGGTATTAATTATATTAAAAATATGCTGTCTTTTTTGTGCCTGCTGAAGGGCTCAGTTAACCACAGTATCATCCTTATGTGTTACCTTTGACACACACACACACACACACACACATATATATATATATATATATATATATATATATATATATATATATATATATATATATATCTATATCTGTGTGGGCGTGTGTGTGTTTGGGCACGATCTACCTATTTCTTATGGGATAAGCAAACTGAGCAACATGTGCCCATTTCTATAAAAGTAAAAGGTCATAATTCCAAGATCAGTATAAATTCATAAAATCCTAACCAAGAAAGTAATATAAGTCTTCCATGATTTGGCAGCACTGATGCCTAGATCATTGCCTTCCCCAGAGAAATGATAGAATTTTAACACTTATTACATTTTCTCCTATTTTGAATCCTTTCTGATGCTGTAACATTTCAAACTCCTCTTAAAATGAGGTTGAAAATATTTTCCGAAGTGTTCCTTTTACGTATTCTAAAACACTTACTGTATGAAAATTGGTTTTTATCGAAATTGTTCACAATTTGAAGATAAAGCTCTGTAAAACTTTGCGATTGAACAAAAAATTGTTAATTTGATGACATATATCCTCAAATATTACAAATCATGAAATCAAGAGGTATTGTGATAATCATCCTTTTAGAAGTCTTTAAATTTCTGACGAAAATTTGCTAACGAATAATTAATAAGCCTCTGATAAATTTAACAGAAAAAGATGCACATAATATATATATATGTATATATATATATGTATATATATATGTATATATATATATATATATATATATATATATATATGTATATATATATATATATATATATATATATATATATATATATATATATATATATATATATATATATTATATAATTCTAGACATATGGTGCACATGGGTGTAAAAACCAAAATATGGACAAAGGAAAAAAGAGAAAGGAAAAAAGTAAGTCACAATGAACTTATATTGTACAAAAATGTCACATATGACAATTACTTGACTTAATGTGTGAAACTATACAACTGAATGGCGTGGCCAGTTCGTTGTCTTTTGTAATGCACAAAAAGTTAATAAATTCAGTCATTAAGCTATTGGCAAGAGAAAAATTTACCTTAACTTAGTAACTTTTGTCAGGGAATGTTGTTCTATGAATGTTTCAGTATGGTCATTGTCATCAATGTTCTGACCAGCTCATGTCACGTAAAATACATTGTAGGTTTCCTTACACCAACGTATATTTGTTAACGCCGTACACGAATATAATCACAATAGCCTAGGGCACATATTAAATTTGCGTCCAACATAGCAACCGACCCCTTTATTATTCAAATGCATTTACAGTTCGTCAATAAAAGCACCAAACAAGATTGGGATAGGACATCATTTTGTTTCGCATTATTTGCACATCTGAAAGGTTTTGCAGATGCATTCCCCCATTTACTTACTTATTGATTGATGTACATATTGAGCAATGGTTGGGTTATAGTTGAGCATAAACGGCATAGTTTAAATAATCTAACATTCAAATCCAAAATGCGATCAAACGCTTTAGTACAATCTAAGAAAATTTTCTGTGCATCTGTATCGTGGACTTGTAATAATATATGCATTCAGAAAGAATAAAACGTGCATTGGGTTATTGAGCAGCCGTGTTGAAGACTAAATTAAAAAACTTGATGAATTCAGAATACAGTTATTTCTATTGATAATGACCACATCAAGTACCTTACCTATTATGCAACTGAAAGCAATTTATCTGTAGTTATTGAATAACTAGGACACTTATATTTTTAGATCAAGTCCAAAGATACATGTATTTGTTGAGAGCATTCTGTTGCAAAGCCATGCCTCTGCACTGCAGCAGATGATCAAGTCCAAAGATACATGTATTTGTTGAGAGCATTCTGTTGCAAAGCCATGCCTCTGCACTGCAGCAGATGATAAAGAAAAATGAATTTGAAGTTTCACTGCACCCATCAAGAGGTGGTCTCGGGAATTTTGATCCACAGCTAATATCTGACCATGTTGTTGTTAACCGTCCATCAATTCTTTCAAAGTTTCACATACTTATTATTTACAAATCTATTGGGATTTTCTAATTCAATCATATGAGTTTACCACTTTACAAAACAAAGCAAAAACAAACAAAAAACAAAAAACAAAAAAACAAAAAACAAAAAAAAAAACAAAAACAAAAACAAAAACAAAAACAAAAAAAAAGCAAAAACCAAAAAAAAAAAAAAAAAAATTAAAAAGCAAAAAAGAAACAAACAAACATGTTAACAGGGATTGTTAAGGTGAGCAAAATGTATAGTGATCTTACGATATATATATATATATAGAATACGATATTAACGTAGATCTACAAAGAAAGGAAAGCAATGTGTCACCACATGATGCGTGTTCTATTATGACTCTATATTTACAGAGTAACAACCGTTATACTGTGGCCAATTAATGTGTAGTTGGTCAAAGGTAAGACTGAACAACACGGTCATATATAAATATATATATACATATATATATATTTATATATATATATATATATATATATATATATATATATATATATATATATATATATATATATATATATATATATATATATATATATATATATAGTGCAGCCATAACTAACCTAACATGCTTCCTGTTTTGTTATTTTAATTGCAGTGCATGTTAGTTTCCTGATCACATGCCTTTTAAAATGAAGTAATCTATAACAATCGTCCCTCATTAATATGTTACAATGATCCATTATATTATTTGTATAATAATCCTGTTGCTCGAAATAAACTTGGTTGTAGGTTGATACCAAGAAATGTTGTTTAATGCAACGTTACCACCACATACTGACCTTCACGTGAAATGCACTACTAAATCCCTCATGAAATTGAACTATTTCAATATTGTTCATTAAGAATAAAAACAAAAACACTGAAATCGTTCAAACACAGCCTCATCTGAAGTCATTTTTGCCACTGCATCATATTTCATATCAACGTATTCTTTATAATCTGATTTCTTAGATGTGGCTGCAAAGAGGTACCAGTCCAGATAGTCGCTTCCTTACATCAGGTATTATTATGGAGCATGTCTTCCTTGCATAAGGGATCGGTCCAGATAATCCTTTTTCCCTGCATATGAGATCTGTGTAGGGCATCCTTTTCTTGCATACCGAAGGCCTGTTCGGCCACACGGTATTGTCCACTGTGTAGCAGCATTATTTTAGAAGAGAGCACTAGTTCATTTTGACCGAATTACACTTTCCTCAAACTTTGTGCAATTATTCAGTTAATCTGGTTCTGTTTATGTTTAGATTTTTAGTCAATGCAATCTTTGAATTACCAGTCGGGTAGTTTCACTTGGCACCTTTAGGGCCAGACTTCACTTTTTCATCATTTAACATGAGGTGTTGCTCTTCACTACTCAAGCAGGGGTTCATTCCCTTATCCCACACACCAAAGTGACGGAACAAATGTTCGCATTATGTTGGAGAATGATTCAGAGGATATCCAATTCTTTAAACAGACGAGCACATTGCATTCCCAATAATTATTCTGACAGAGCTATGCCACGCTGTTTTGCTTAGACTGCAGAGAAACCAGGTTTGCGCATTAGACACTGAACATTTCACTGTATGTTTGAATAGTTTCATGTCTCATTTTGTCAGGCGACATAGGTGATGTACTGGTGACGACATGGGATGTTGAAAGACCGGAACCTCAATGAAAAAATGATTTTTTTTCACTTGTCATCTGTTTGCACTACAGGTGACTCTGAATAGTGGTTTTGGTCCAGCTATCCGTGCCCCAATTGCAGGTCTTGGACTAACCAATTTATTCCAAAGAATGGCTTTTAGTATTTTTTTGTATTTTACAACTTTAAAGCTTGGTCTAAATATAGCTCATTCCCAAAACAAAGGAAACAGGATCATGGCACGCATGAATTCATAGTGTATATGTGGAGCAAAATACCTATCGCACAGCTTCACTGTAGGTGTTTATGCTCTATCATTATGACGTGACATTTGGAAATGACTGTAATCATGATTTTTTTTTATAAGTGCAGGTCTTTGTGTGCTCTTGCTGCCGGAACATTCACATGTACTCCAATGTCCAACTAACAAAAAGCTAATAACTATAATTGTAGTCATCCATTATTGTTCACCCAACGTATTACCTGTGGCGGCCATTTGAATGGTCTGGTCACAGACAGGCCACCTGGAGGGCAACTGACGTAGATGTGTCATTCTCAAAGTAAGGCGACAGTTTTCTCGTATTTTCTTTCAACGGTGTTTTCATCAAATAAAACTAGCTTATTTGAATTTCTGTACAATCTTAGGTTAGTGAGTATACTGGAGTCAGCAATCCCTGCTCAGTTTTATATGTTGCCAGGCAGCCTTTTTATCTCGCTGCAAATGTATTTTTACTTGGCATCACACTTTTTATGAGTGTGGAAGAAACACAGAATGAAAAACATTAAATATTCTATAGTTCTGACTGCAACTTTGTGAAATTAAATGCATGCAAGGAATGTTGAGTGACGCGTTCGAAAAATAGCTTAAATGTCTGTTAGATTTACACAAGTCATTTACAAAATTAGTTTCAACGCAGCCCTTTGGAGGCAGAGAAACCCCGTTTGAGTTATGTCTGTATATGTATTGTTGCAACTTTGTTGTTTTCAACATATTGTATTCCGCAATTGGGAAGCAGGCAAGCCCTATACAAATTCCTTTGCAGAAAAGACAAGCGGCACAGAACAAAAACGTTATAAGACACTCATAGAGAGGACTGGCATCATGGAACACATGATAATAAAGAAATCGTATACAGGCTGACACGGTGACACACACCCTCTTGAGTAATGCTGAAAAGAGATAACGGAACAAAAATAAAACAGACCGTAGAAAAATATATTGAAACACTGTGAATCATGAAATTGGATAATTTAACTATTATTATATTCTGCCCTACGATAGATGTTTGAAATCAGAATCATAATATGGCACTGCTATCAAATCTTTTGGTGTTGGAAATGTAATTTTTAAATGATAAAAATATTGACTCATTTTCTGAATCAGAACAGTCATTTGAGCCATAGAGTAATGTTTGCAGATTAAAAGGAGCAAGTGTCCTTTTGGATAAATTTAAAGAATTTATATAATATATATAATAACGGCAAGCAAAAAAGTTGTGCCAAACATCCTCCCATCCTTGCCACAGCTGCATACTGGAGAATCTTCGATACCGATTTTGCGCAAGTGACTATTCACCTCACTGCTGTCTATTCTTAGTCTTGCATGCTTGATTCTAACTATGTTGTGTCAGTTCGCCTGGTATTTTTTTTTTTTTTTTGGTGTATCCATGTATAGATAATGCATAACAAATTTAATAGGAAATATAACCCTTTACAACTGGGATTCGAATAGCGCAAGTGACTTAGAAGTTAATTCTGTTGTGCAACTGGGATTTTTCAAATGATATTAACCGACATAATGTTAGATGTCAGTAAGCTGTCCACTTAGTAAAAAGGGAATTGGTAGAATCACGTTCAGGTTTGAGATGTACATGTGCCAATCCACACGTGGCATTTGCCGCTCACCATTTTATGCATGTCAGATTAATAAGTTTGATCTGTAGTTTTCAATTCCTTATGTTTCATGCCCCCCCCCCTCACTTAAACTAGAAACTAAGCTTCTCATTTGCAAAGAGCCATAGAAAACATACAAACATGTACGATACACATTCCATACACAATGCATAATGTGACAAAATATCATCCACTATTGGTGTTACAGTATTTATGACATCACTTTTCGTATGGGCATATTTGCATAATATATGCTCTCAGCAATCACATATCGAAAGCGCTATTCAGGCATGTCAACATCAGTAACGTAAAGATAAACAGTGCCCTCATCAATGTAATTTCCTTCGATTGCAAACGGTTTTTTTTGTCAGTATTGCTTTAAACGTCAGTTCCTCCCAGAAACCCACCCAGCTTACCCTGTATACCTGCACCAAAAAGCATATTGGATACTTTCACGAGACCATGCAAAATATTGCTAATGCACATCAATTTTTTTTAAGCTGGTGAATATACTTGTACAGTAGAACCTAATATTGATTTTTTAGTGTTGATGTTTATTCATTAAAGGTATTTTATACTTATAAATATGTCCGTCTGAATATAGATATAACATTTAATTACGGTTCCTATCAATATTCACATCTGGACGTTGTATATTTTAAGAAATGTTAATATGTTATTGATTTTTCTTTATACAGATGACCTAATTCTTAATTCTTTGTGATCGGCAAAAAAACCGCCTTGTGTCTAAAATAAGTTCATTGCAATTAATTATAATTGATGAGACCTGCTGACATTCCAGATTCCCTGAAGGGACTTCTAGGGTTCAAGGCTCAGGGGACACCATTCAAATTTTAATACTCAAATTTATGCAAAGTATATTTGCCTGCAGAAGATATATACCAGAAATCAAACATTTACACTGAAACGTATACAAAGTATCTTCTCACTGCGGAAGTTAAGAAACAGCATTGCCCCAAAAATGTTTTTTTTGTTTTGTTTTGTTTTGTTTTTTTGTTTTTGGTTTTTTTCTGGGGGGGGGGGGGTGTTGTTTGTTTTTTTTTTTTGTTGTTTTTTGTTTTTGTTTTAACAGTTATATACTTGTAAAAATGTGGGTACAAACCTAACTTTGTCAAAACGGCTAACTGTAAAACAAATACGCATCTGGGGCTCGACAGATGTGAATATTTGAACTCTATATATTCATCATAAACTTTAACACTTAGCATACGGCTATAATTTCCTTCTTCCTTGTATATTTAAAATACTGCTTGTTATTAATCTAGTCTCTATCTAATGTGATAAGCTAAAACTGAGGCCTATAATGAACCAAATTAAAAAAGAGATATTTGCAAGATACAAAGTATATGCCAAACACTGGCTTTCAAAGATTAGTAAAACATGCTCAACAACATCCAGCCAGCCACTTACAAAAATTCTTACAACTTCAGACTATCAACATCCTATTGAATGAACTGCATCCAATACCCATATCATTCGGGCAACAGCGCGACTTTTTATTCGCCATGCTAATCTGTTATTTGAAATTATGCAAAAGAGATACCAGCATTCTTGCGAATAACTTTTCAATAGTTTTGGCAAAACTCTTCTTCTTTTAAAAGCCGATATTAGTGTATTAGCATAGTTTTAACTGGCCCGACTGTCTCGTTAGGTGCGGGTAGGGTGCGGGCACCATCCAAGCTGTGAATTCCTTCATTTAGATGGAACAATGATTGGCTGCATCATGTGGTCAACAACTGGTAAAACTGATGAACGGGAAGTCGTCAGGTAAAGAGACTTGTGAACAACACATACCCCAAACTTACTTAGTTTCTAAGGTTTTTGCTGGTGTGGCAATACGTGCTGACTGAGGTTTTGCCAGTTGTTACACTGAACATTACAGTGTAGATTTCTCGGATTTAGATCCAACTTGATGTTTGCCTTATAACTTCCCATGATAATTTTCTCCCGTTGCCGGAGTGGGCACTGCTTTCAATTATGCAAGCCTTATAACTGGTGGACATATCTGGTAGCAGGAGACAAGAACTGGGGTTCGAGCCGCGGTCCGGCTAATCCACTTACCAGACAGCGCAATATAAACACTGCTGCTACTTCTAGTAATAGCAGTGGTCAGAGAGCAGAAACGACACAAGAAGCAGTCCAGACTTCGATCAGTGGGTCAAAGAAGTGGGTTGAAACTCTCGCCCCATAGAATTTCGGAAAACCCAGGATCCGGCATGCACGGCAACTCTATCTTTCCTGCCTCCAACGGAAGTCATTAATGGCATTCAAAAAGATGCACAACCCATAATAATGATGGGGCAGAAAATTTTGTTGCACAGAACAATAGAAGGACTTAAATTCAGAGACAGCGCAAAAATGTTTCTATGGTAGATACAGTTGGCACTAATTCCGATGGGTTTGCCGAAATGCAGCCACCCACGAATACCAGTTGCACTCAATTAACTAATGTAAAGCCCACAGCAACTACTGACCAAGGGAACGCAAATCTGCCCACGCTCCACAGGAGCTCCTTTGTCCAATCGGCCCTACGGCACTTTGAAGAGGACAACACCTTGCAACTTGGTGATATATTGGGCACCAGTGAAACAACAGCAGGTATAAAATGGCTTGGCAGTAATATCATCGCGGCAACAGCTAAACAAAATCAGGCTCAGACAGTTACCACTACTGCAAACATAGCTTCTGTTAGATTTCCCGGGGCTCGAGGTTAGATAAAGCTTTTAGACACTGCTGATTTTGTTGAATATACTCATGATAAGTGGGAAGAAGAAGAAATCATAAATGGAAAGGGCATACAACTTTGTATAAAGACAGGGCAAAGAAAAGTGAAATTGGAATCTCTGACTCTGGCACAGTGGGGAGAAGCCACACCCACATTTTGCATAAGATGTTGTGTGATGGTCTCCTGGACGTTAGCACTCACTGTGAGTACATCCCACATACGATTCAGATATTTTAGTTGACTGAGGCATACCCATTGGTGAAGGTTTTAGTATGTGATAAGGCTTATCAGTGTATGCAGGTTTGTGATAGCTTCCCTGGTGAACCGAACAAAGTCACCTCTAATGATGTTTCGGATGGCTACAAGTAAACCAAATCTTCAAGTAATGCCGGGGGGGGGGGGGGGGGATGCAAGGTGAGAGTCTCTTAAATGGAAAGAAAGTTTATACACCAGAGGGTCGGAAAATTTGTTTAAATTACAATGACTTGAAAGAGTGTCGTTTCGGCCAGGGATGTAAGTATGAGCATATGTGCAGTGTCCCGCATCAGCCCACACCCCACCCTCACAATCAGCATTCAGAACACACATTACTTGAAGTAAAGCCATTGCGTAAGCCAGACCCACGTCAGCGGCAAAAAAGAAATTAAAGGTGACCCAGACCAAACTTCATTATGCAAGGTTTAACTTAAGGTTTTAACATAATTGACCCGACCGTCAAATTCGCCCCATCAGAACAGCCCAATCAAAAATAAGCTTTACAAATTGGCGAAAAGTTGAATCAATTTTATAGGAAAACATTGCGTGTGGCAATTACAAGATTGTTAGAGAAAAGCCACCTGTTGTCAATGCTTTGGCTGCCATCCCTAAAGACCAAGGGAATATATTCGACTGATGCATGATTGTAGCCTTCTTCAAGGCAAAACTGTGAATGGTTATGCTCAAAAAGAGAAATTCTCCATGCTGGCCTTTGATCAGGCGTTCAGATGCTCAGGCCTGGCTGCTTTCAAGCTTAACTGGACTTGAGAGCCGCTTATCGTTCCATCTGTCTAAGTGATACTAGGGCCCCTTTCATTTTTGACAAGCATACACGATTAGTATATCGCATGAGGCATCGCAAGAGCTTCACTAATGTCAGGGCATATCTGGACGATTTCTATCATACTGCTACAACCTTTTCTGAATGCCTTTAAACTTTAAATTCGTTTATGGTGATTCTTTTGAAACTGACATTTTATATCAACTACAATAATGTAGTTGGGCCTACAATTTTTAGGAATTCAAATTGATTCCATTGAAATGTCGGTATCTTTTCCTCAAGACAGACTTCATGCTTTGAAACAGTTCTTGTCTACATTCAGTGCTAAGCACAGGACTAGCAAACCACAATTGCCGCAATTAATCGGGTCCCTAAGCTGGGCATCGAAAGTTGTATGCGGAGGAAGAATTTTTCTGCGCACAAAATCACTTAAGGATGGGTCACCATTAAATGGTACTGTACTGTTAGGATCTTGCGTGCTGACATAGCTTGGTGGGTCTAACGTTCGACTGCCTTTCACTGCTACTTGATAAGCTTCCTTTGAAATTTATGACAATGGACTCCAGCACCCCTGGGGCTGGAGTTTCTTCTGGAAATGGCAGGTGTTAACTGAAAGGTAGACTGGCCTGACGCAGCACCCCTGCACATAGATTACAAAGAGGTATTGCCAATCTTGATGGCAGCCAGAAGATGGGCACCCTGCTGGTCAGGCAAACGGGTTAAAGTTTATACAGATAGCACAGCAGCCCAAGGCATAATTAGGAACGACTCCTGTAGAGAACCAGAAGTCATGGAAGCACTTCGAAAAGTGTTCTAGCTGTTAGCAAAATCCAACTTCCATATTACCCTTGTTTTCCTGTTGGGTCGGTGTAACATGAGATATGATTGGATCTCGCGCCTTCATTTGTAAGGGGTATCCTGCCATTGCCAAGGGAAGTCAGACTAGGGGCGCCTCCTGCGTCTTCGACATAAAGAGCCAGAGAAGGTGCAGCTTGGTGGACTTCAGTGACAGGGACACGGCAACAGTCATCAGGTGTCATGCAATAACGTCCTCTGTGCCAATGCTACATTGCCCCCCCCCCCTTTTGGTTATTGTATAGCCTTATGTTTTACCCGCCATTGATTCGGTGGAAACATGTAACTGACCCCACCCCGCCCTCTCCCGCACTAGGGGGATATAATTCTTAGGTGGGGGTGTTGGCACTGGAATTAAATTCATCCATCATAATGTAGCCGAAAAACTAATTGATTTTGAAATTTAAATCTGACCTTCAAATGCTTGCAGGGCAGAACTTGCAAATACATGTGTGATTTCAGAGTTCCATATCAGTATATCATATGTAGCTCTTAGAAACCTGTGGTCGCTTTTTTAATCCTAAATTCTTCAACTAAAATCTAACAGCTCCATATGGCGCCGTGCCCTTGATTTAACTGGATCATGTTTGTGAAACGTGTACCACCAGACCATGGATCAGTACCAACCATTGACACTTTTAAAAAGTAAGTCAAAAAATAATTGCAGTTTGGAATTTGAACAATTAACTGGAACATGTTTTAGATAATGAAGGACATTTTAAAATTTCAATGACATCTTAACACAGTAGAAGGTAACATTCATATGCTCTATTCAAAATATACTTTTGCATACTTTTAACATACGTGCTTCTCTTCTATGATGTAAAGTGCGCGTGAGCCTGCTTACATGAAACAAGCGCTATAAAAAATCAGGTTTGTTATTGTTATCAATTATTATTATTTTACATGATTTAGGTTATGTGCTTTCTGGCAAATATTTATGATTTGGATTCTATACTGAAATGGAGTTCATATATCGAATCACAGCAATGTCACTCATGCATCAAGGTTTGGAATTTACCTCTGAGTATGATACGTCAATGCACAAAGTTCAATGCTGTGTGTGGTCGACCGAGTTACGGTACCAACCTCACAATTGGCCTACGTAATAATCATAATATTTCGGTAAAAGAAGGTATTTTTATGCAACAAAACATAAACATAGAGGACAGTATGTACAGACACATGTATCTTCGATGTTCTCAATCTCTGGAGATTTTATTCAGTTGATACTCAACTTGGGAAAATGCTGCTCGCCTTTTGTGGTAACGTATACATGCACAAACGATGAGGGTCATCGCCAACACAACCACTAAACTGATACTGATCAGCAGCGCAAGTGGCACACCTGCAAGAACAAGTTAAATTCAGTCAAAACTTCTCTATGTCGATATTTATTATTGTTTTATTACTCAAAGCAGGACAAAATTGTAATTTCGTTAGCTTAACGAAATCGCATTCTATCAAGTATAGGAACTGATATGAATACGAAACTCAGAAGAAGCTTTGTTATGTGAATTTTGCAACATTGAATGTAAGAACAAACTTTGAGCAAGTAACAGATTTGTGGTTTTTGTGGTTAGGTGTACATGTTTTGGAAAAAAAGCCTGTAGTTAATGGATAATCTATTTGAAAGGTTGAAAAGGCATGGTTAAAACAACCGGTTGCCTTTTATGGTTGACAGTCTGTCTCAAGTCATGACTAAAATGTATTTCTTCAAATATGAATGGAGGATGACTATTAATGTTTTGGTAACTCTTGAATGTTTGACATTTTCCTTTCTTTTGTTATTTTTTTTTTATTTATTTAAATTTTTTTTTTCTTTTTTTCTTTCTTTTTTTTTGTGTGTGTGTGTGTGTGTTTTCTGAGTCCAAACAGTGAAAGTGGCCCATATCGTGTTGGAATCTAATCCAATGGGCCATGTCCAAGATTATGATCTGTTTTGTTTCTCATGCAAAAATGTTTCTGACGTACAAGAGCTCGCTGTTCTGGTATGCATATAGGCGGGGAGATCCGAATGTTTTGACAATTCGATGGTTATCAAAACCCAATTTGTAGTTTTTACCTGTCATAAAACGCACTGTTTTTTATACCTGTCGTTGAACCGTTGTAGCAGGTTCATTTTTTTATTACTTTTTCATAGCTAAGTGGCAGATTTCCTTAACATGTATAATAATACTACCTAAGCAAGATTTCGGAACCACAAAAAATATGTTCCAATAAACTATTGAAGTGATAAACACTCATCCGAAATATCAAACCAAGTGAGACCGGTGATTGGAGCACCAAATACTTTCCTTGGAAATACAGGGTAATTTATTATTCCAGTAGATGGGACCTGTCAACAAAGTTATGTTAACATTTGGCTATAGGAGTTATAAGATGCGCCATGTAATATGAAACAAAACAGCCATTGACAAAGATTTGAAATACTACTTGCCCCGTAAATATTAAATGTACAAAGTTTATAATGATTTACAGTCTCAGCACAAGGTGCATTGAAAACCACAGTTTTGTTGCGACATTAGTTCCGTACCCAAGATGTGTTGTGAATCTATTGACCATTTCCTGTCTAAAAGCCTGTTTTGTTGGGCATATGTGTATTGTAAAACTCTTGATGTTATGCAACACAGTTTCTGACAGGTGAATGATTATCTGCAGGCTTACATATTTAACTTGACAAAGCAACAGCCGACGAATTTTGCGTGGAAGTAGAAAGGCTGTGTTAACAGTATGACTAATCATCTTTGGCATAGAGGACTACCTTAAGAATTCGGCGCCCTCCAGTTTAACTTTTGCCACCTGTTTCATCACTGTACATAATTTTTTAGGCGCTGAAAAACAAGTTCAAGTGAATCGCACAAAATAATGCCTCACGGTTGGACACGATCAGTATGCTTACCTAAAAATTTCGAGTCAACAGAAATGAAATGTTAGGTGGGCATTTCTGTGATGGATTTTTACAAAAAATGGTCTGAATAAGGAAAACAATTTGTTGTGTCAGGTTTTGTTCTGAAAAGTTAGAAAAATGCATAGTTTACTCTAGGATATATTGGCAATATGGAAGTGACTCTTATAGTGTGGCTTTCCCCAATATATGCGTACCGTTCAAACATTGATGGAATGTCTCAAGTACTGGTATTTGATACGCTGGACATTCCAAAGATAAATTTTGCGTTGAACCGGTTAGCAGGGTCCTATTCACCGCCAATTGACAATGTTTTCTGCCAGAGCACATGTTCCGTATTATCTTGGTAACGTCCAAACCACATGTATAATTGTACTCGTGCCCACAAAACTTGCTTCCACGTCTTGTCCCAAACCATGCACGTTCTATATTTATTTCACCTTCGCCGCAGGTGATTTCAAGCGATTTTCCATTGCATGTAACGGTAGGCTCGGGAGGATCTGATAAAGAATAAGAGACAAAAATACAGATGGTTTTATTTGTTTTTCGTTTGCTGTCGCTCAACAACACCAAATAACTACAACCAACTAATATCAATAATTGAATTTTAAACGGTCATACAAATGATCGCCTTGGTACTGGCAATGAACATTTCAACAATTGCATCAAGCACTTTGTATAGCTTGTCCTTAGAGTTTCAAACAGTGAATGCTTGTCTTGTGCCTCAATGTTACATTGGTAAGCACTAAGGTTTCAGCATTATTGATATCATATGAAAATGTCTCCTTTCATCAGGCATGATGGCAATACACCTACTATCATTTTGGGTCGGGGAACTGAATAATAATAATAATAATAATAATAATAATAATAATAATAATAATAATAATAATAATAATAATAATAATAATAATAATAATAATAATAATCATTATTATTGTTGATGTTATTGTTAATATTATTATTGTAATTATTATTGTTATTGTTAATATTATTTTTGTTAATGCTATTGTTAATATTTTATTATTATTATTATTATTAGTAGTAGTAGTAGTAGTAGTAGTAGTAGTAGTAGTAGTAGTAGTAGAAGTAGTATCATCATCATCATTATCAGTGGGATTTCAGGGGGAGCTTTATGTCCTTGTATTCGGTGCTGATTTAACGTGTTTAAGCCTGCCACCGATATAGTTACAACAAAAACCGTTTCACTTGAAAAAAGAACTACCAAACCTTACAAATTGACATATTTTATTTCAGCATAAAATCACCCTGTTATAAATATTGATGACCTCTAACTTGCAATTACCACTTTGATAGGTTTCACTTTACAATTCAAGTTTGAGATAACAGGACTGAATGGCAAACGGCATCACTAGCATGTGTAACGCCAGAGCAATACAAGTCCAGCCATAACTACTGTCCCAAGCCCTAACTCTGCTTTCAGAAACAGACCCATAATGAATTTATGTCATCATCCAAACAGAACTATGTAAAATGCAAACACTACCCTACCTGAACCGGGACCTGCTTCTTTGTAGAAAGACAATACAAAAATAAATTTAGGTGTAAATGAATGACTTGTTGCCTAAAGGCATCACTGGGATGTGTAACGCCAAAGCAATACGACTCCACGCTAGCTACTGTCCCAAGCCCTAATACTGCTTTCAAAAATAGATCAAAAATGTATTTTGAAACAATAAGGGGAAAGTGATGCCTAGAGTCCAAGTGGTGGCACTATGCTGTTTGTGCCTAGTGGTGAAGTATTGCCACGAATGAGAATGCTTTCAATTGAAGGATCGTATCTGGGTCAAGCACAAGAGCTACCACGAACTATTCCGACATGTTGTATTTAGGAAACACAATTTTCAAACCAACAACTTTGACAATTGACAAGTTTTAACACTGAATGTGTATAATGGGATAAATGTAGTAATTTAATTAATACACTTAACCAGCAGTTTTGCATTTTGGTCACTCACTTTTTCTGCCATATATACATGTATATATTTTATTTGGCTTGTGTTTGGAAACGTTTGAAAACGTTTGGAATGCCTTGAACAATTACCCGAACGATTTCAAACACTTTCACAAACGCATTCAAACACTATGCATTTCAAACATTTCCATTTAAATGATGGAGAATCTCCAAACGTATTTTCAACAGGTCCAACAATATATGATGCACCTACATGTAAATGTGCACTTATCCAGCATTATAGATTGTATATATTTATATAAAACACGATCCAAATACGTTTACCCAAGTGTGTAATTCAACTAAAATTAATTAAAGACTTAATTCTTCATTTAAGATGTCATGAATACTTCATCTTTCAAAAACTGTTTCGGAGTAAATCCATAGGCAATATCCTGATCAGATCATGATTCATGATCTGATCATGATATTGCCTATAAATTTACTCCGAAATAGTTCCAAATTTTCAATTAAAATATATATAATAACTTCAAGGACCAATGCAGTATCGCCTGGCTTACTCCACTGGAGCTAATTCTATTGCTTGACGTAGTAAGCCAAACAATACTTAAAGTGAGCTGCTTCTCTATTTCCATTCGAAATTTTAAAAGTTAGCCTTTTATCAAAAACTTCACTTTCAGAAAAAGTATGATAGCGACTGGGTAAACTTGCTACTGAAAGATCTGTAACTTTATAATAAATGAAGTGTTAAACCTGTTAATGTAGGCATATTATTTGTTTTCTTCTACCTATACTTATTGTCTTCCTTAATTAGGTATGAACATGTCAATTACCAGTAACAATATAAATATTAGCAGGTAAAGGTGACAAATACATATTTCCAGGAATTATTTGTCACAGACTCATTTTTTCTTTTCTTCATTTCATGTTAATTTGAATCAGATATAAAGCAGAATTTGATTTGTGGAGCCCAGATTAGGGGAGTTTGCATCCCTGAAAATCCAAATAGTCCGTATGAAAATGCAGTGGCAAATGCCAGGAAAACGCATGTACATATATCACATACGTTTGGCGCAAAGTGTAAATTGTTTGAAAGCGTTTGGAAAAGTGTTTGAAAACGTTCGGCTTTCACCAAACGCGTTCGGCAAAGTGTTTGAAAGCATTTGAAAAAGTGTTTGAAAGCGTTTGGCAAAGTGTTTGTAAAGCGTTTGGAAAGTATTTGCAAAGTATTTGATACGCGTTTGCAAAACGTTTAACTTTCACTCAAAGTGTTTGGGAAACGTTTGGGAAACGTTGGTGCGTTTGGCGTTTGTTCAGTTACGCCCTGCTAAAAGTTAACGGCCAAACGCTTTTTTCGCGTTTTGCTGGTGTTTGGTTTGTGTTTGGAAACGTTTGAAAGCGTTTGGAAAGTGTTTGGGAAAAATCTCAAACACTTTTACAAAACGTTCGAACACTTTCACAAAGCTACCGAACACTTCTCCAAACGCGTTCAAACTCTTTCCAAACGCGTTGAACAATTACCCGAACGATTTCAAACACTTTCACAAACGCATTCAAACACTATGCATTTCAAACACTTCCATTTAAATGATGAAGAATCTCCAAACGTTTTTTCAACAGGTCCAGCAATATATGATGTACCTACATGTCAATGTGCACTTATCCAGCATTATAGATTGTATATATTTATATAAAACACGATCCAAATACGTTTACCCAAGTGTGTAATTCAACTAAAATTAATTAAAGACTTAATTCTTCATTTAAGATGTCATGAATACTTCATCTTTCAAAAACTGTTTCGGAGTAAATCCATAGGCAATATCCTGATCAGATCATGATTCATGATCTGATCATGATATTGCCTATAAATTTACTCCGAAATAGTTCCAAATTTTCAATTAAAATATATATAATTACTTCAAGGACCAATGCAGTATCGCCTGGCTTACTCCACTGGAGCTAATTCTATTGCTTGGCTTAGTTAGCCAAACAATACTTAAATTGAGCTGCTTCTCTATTTCCATTCGAAATTTCAAAAGTCAGCCTTTTTTCAAGAACTTCACTTTCAGAAAAAGTATGATAGCGACTGGGTATACTTGCTACTGAAAGATCTGTAACTTTATAATAAATGAAGTGTTAAACCTGTTAATGTAGGCATATTATTTGTTTTCTTCTACCTATACTTATATTCTTCCTTAATTAGGTATGACCATGTCATAATATTGTTGATTACCAGTAACTATATAAATATTAGCAGGTAAAGGTGACAAATACATATTTCCAGGAATTATTTGTCACAGACTCATTTGTTCTTTTCTTCATTTCATGTTAATTTGAATCAGATATTATCATTAGAATTAGATCACCAAGTGTACATGTACATGTATCACATACGTTTGGCGCAAAGTGTACAGTGTTTGAAAGCGTTTGATAAAGTGTTTGAAAACGTTCAGTTTTCACCGAACACGTTCGGCAAAGTGTTTGAAAGCGTTTGGCAAAGTGTTTGTAAAGCGTTTGGAAAGTGTTTGCAAAGTGTTTGCAACGCGTTTGCAAAACGTTTGACTTTCACTCAAAGTGTTTGGGAAACGTTTGGGAAACGTTGGTGCGTTTGGCGTTTGTTAACTTAAACGCGAGCGTAACTGTATATATATGTATATATATATATATATATATATATATATATATATATATATATATATATATATATATATATATATATATATAGCTAAAGACCGTTTTTACATGTAGAGGAACAGTAACATATGAGGGCGTTACAGATGTGTACCAAGGCTTAGTTGATAAAGCTAACTGCACAGTGACATGGTTATTGAAGTAACAAACAAGTCGCAACAAAGTGGTGGTAAAATGTTGCGTATATAAGGTGAGGTGCTTCACAGAATGTACTCTGGAAATGTGCATTGTAGTACATTCTAATGCAATGTATTGGTTGATTGCTTTATATATATATATATATATATATATATATATATATATATATATATATATATATATATATATATATATTCAATAAAATTTCCCGGCAGCAAATATCAAAGGGGATAATTTAAACGTATGTGGCAATGGAAACAAACCTAAGCATATGAGGGATTTGCAAACATGCATGAACTGACAGAAAGAAAGCATTAAACGAAATGGCGAACCACTGTAACCAATAATTAGAAGCATTAACTTGCCAGTGGACAATCAAACATACCAGGAAAAAAAGAACACGCCTGCAGTATGTTGCAGTTAACGTTCATATTCGATGATGATGTATGAACTAATTCGAAAGGAAGATGGTTTTTTTGTTTTGTTTTTGTTTTGTTTTGTTTTTTTTGTTTGTTTGTTTTTTGTTTTTTTGTTTGTTTTTGTTGTTGTTGTTTTTGGTTTGTTTTTTTGGGGGGTGGGGTTTTTTTGTTTTTTGTTTTTGTTTTGTTTTGTTTCGTTTTGTTTTGTACAGTTGGGTTTACTTTAAACATATTTTGTTTATCCAAATACATCAAAAAGAGCACACGTGTCTCACAGACAATAGGAAAGGACAGAGCCCTATTGAAATCCATTTTGCCAGAAGAGACAAACACAGGACAGAACTAAACACACTCGACACAAAGTGAGACGACAATCACTATAACGCAACAGATAGCAAAATCATTAGGGTGCAACACGCAATGGTGAAATGCAGCATGAAGGAGAACAGTTCATGACCGGCTATGCCTTTGGTCCAATGGGTCAGGATCCAACATATAATGACGGGAAATTTTGAGGGCCGCACAGAAATCCTGTACAGGCATGGCAGTGGTTTCCAGGAAGTGAAGCAATAGAACATTAAAAATCATGGGTACAAGTTTTAGATGTAACATTGAGCAAACATGCCGAATTGGAAAATTGTAAAAAAAAAAAAAAAAAAAAAGAAAAAAAAATACACGACTCCAGAAATAAACCAGCAGTACCTTAGGTAATTCTGATAACTATTTTTTATATGGACCATACTTCCCGTATCTTGCCAAAATTGCATGAGAACACGGGAACCCGACCTAGATGTTGTAAGAGAATGTTACCTGCTTGGGTTCATTCTATAACTTTCGAAAACATGATCATTAGGCACTTATCGAAATGTGTCATAGTGTTGGCAGGTAGGCAGTTATTTATTACAACAGTATATAATGGATGACTCATGCGTTCTCTCCATATGTTTAGAGACCACGGAACAGCCCAGTCTCATTGTAGCTGCCTTCAGCACAAATCACCAAGCGGTAAATGGGAAAACGCCAATGTCAACTGCACCAAATACCCCTTCCTAAAATGAACGGTTGAATGGAGGCAGGTATGCGTGAGTGCCATCATCGACAGCAGGCCTTTTCCAATTTAAAAGACAAACTAAAATCTGGTGTCCCTGTCTAATGTACTGCGGCGTTATAAGAGTAGGCCAAACAAAGAACACGCTGATTGATTTTAACTGATTGACTTTATTAACCTCCAGAAATGGAGAAAAAGATACAATTAAAATATACATGATTCAGCTGTCTCGTAAAAATATATACATAACATAATCAAAATGCAGTACATGTACATGTACTTTTTAGTCCCTACAAACCAAAAAAGTTGTGTTTAGATTACTTTGAATTTGTATTATCATTATTTTCGTGACACGTGTTCTTCCCTGAGGGCAATGGGTGACACAAAGACTAAAATTCAGCATTTTTCCTGGATATGGATATTATATTTTCTAGTTCTAGCAAAGTTGGTTATTTTTAGGTTACTGTGTTCGGTGATTTCATGAGATAAGCCCTGTACCTGGGTACGTTATGCATTTCGTTCATCAGACGTACAAAATCTGTTTGGCAGGATGACACCAGATTGAGATGTGTGGCCAACCATGGTTGTTAAACTACATGACCATAGAAATACACCCTAGCTCAGCCTTGCAACTATAAGAAGCGATCACCCTTGACTGCAATGGCCCAACAGTTATGAAACATTTCTAACACAATGGCTATGGTTCCCTCCTTCAGTGATCAGGGGGAAGTGTCACACCAGGGGCCTGCTATTGGATTCTCTGCCAGTGCCAAGTATCTTCGTAAAAGAAGTAGTACAAAAGTTTCTACCCCCCGTCCCCGCAATTTAACTTTATATACTTTTTAACAATTTTACACAAAAGAAAAATTGTATTTTCAAATATAGATATGTATTTCGGATTATAGAATTTAGAGTGAGCATATCATAGTTTTCCATTTTACTTAAAGGTATAAAAGATAACTTTTCTTTTTCATTTTAAGTTTTGAGGAAATCCGTTTGCGTCCGTCCGTAAGACTTTTTACATATTCCACTTCTAAAAAAAATTGCACGGAATGTTTTGATTTTGAAAATGGATGTTCCGTAGGTGGTTCTTTGCCAAGATTGAGAAAGAGTTGATAATGTAATAATTTCTAATTTGTAATTAATATTTTTACCTTATGTAATTTTTAAAAAAAATAAAAAAGACGGAGATTTCCTCTCAAAACCTGCTAAGCCAATTACTTAGATATTGCATACAAAATCACCTGAGGTTATGTAGTTCACAGATTTAACATCATGTGACGCTGCGTGTTTTCCTATTTTGTGTAAATTTTGTGTATTGAGGCTTATTTGTCTTTATCTCCAGAAAAGCTCAATAAAAGTTGTCGAACTGCTATCAGGATATAATCTGAAAGAAGATGACGCAAGGTGGCGAAAATAATGAGAATATGTTAATTTTTGATGAAGCTGTGGGACATCAGACTTTGGGACAATGTGACGGTAGGTATGTAACAATACAGTGCATGTGTTGTAATACTGTCGAAATGGTTTTGTAGAATGCTTTGATTTTAAGACAGTTGTTTCCTAGGTGGGCCTGTACCATCTATGTGACGATGATGATAATGGACTATTTTTTATTGATTTTGCACATGGGTATTCCCCAGTTAGTTCTGTACCAAGTTTGCGAAAAAGATAATGCAATAATAAATTTTTATTTCACACTTTTTAAGCATTTCTGCAAAGAACGAGGCCCTGCGATTTTTACTCCCTTGGCTTTATCGGTCGATGGGATTTTTATTGTTGTCGTGTCTGCGCATGCGAGAATACGTCTATCCGTCCCCCCTGCCCACCCACCCCCGTTACTCTTGCGGACCCAATAACTCTTACAGTAGAAATTTCGCTGCTGTCGTAAAACCTGTACCGTAGAAACATATTATTAGAAAATTGGGTGAGTGTGACATTCAGCGACCTTGACCAAGGTCGCTAGGGGTCATGAGATTTGTTAGCTTGTGGACAGAAAAACCTGTAAGAAATGGAGCTACCAACAGGAAACTTATACTGTTGGAGCATCACATTAGAATATTGACAGGGTTCGGCATTCAGTGATATTGATTTATTATTAAGTGCAGTGCAGTGACCACTTAACTGTTCAAAGGCTTAGTGGGACATGCTTGGGTTACCTGTGCCTGATTATGTCAGCGGCGATGACGGAGGCTGCAAGTCTCCTGACTCAGTAGTGGTCGCTATAAGAAATGCACTCACGACAGGTCCCCGCACACACGTGTGAATGGCTGATTGAGTGGCGCGTGCAAGAGGGCCCTGGGGAAGATAAGCGTCAGCTTAC
>OZ026629.1:71490904-71505904 GCA_964020975.1 Hermodice carunculata
TTTTAGAAATTAACTGCACAAAGAGCACATCGATAGACGTCCAGTATGGATGGTACGGAATAAAACCCGGTCCACAGCTTTGTGGAGTAACATACAGTAACTTCTGTGGTATAAATGTGACCAAAACACTACAGACAGAATGCTCTGGTCGGAAGCACTGCCGAATAAAAGTTGAGAGAAAAACGTTGGCGGGCTCTGAAAATCCATCATCTGGATGTGCAGAATATCAAAGACCTGTTCTTAAGTCATCCTACATGTGCAGACCAGGTATGGAAGTGGTCAGCTTGTTTAAAAGTACTCACAGATAAATTAGTGAAAATTCTCTCAACCAAATATAAAGAACCTTCGTTATATTTGTGCAGACTTTTGCTTCAACCCTATCACACTTTATTTCGACCTAGCTCACCAAGGCCTTCGAGCTCGAAAAAGAAAAAGTTGTTGCATATCACCTTAATATTGTGAGTAATGCGTTGCATTCAGTTTAGTCCGGCAGATGAATGCATGATTCGGGCTGAACCTACATTTGTTGTCTGTATTTTTTCTTTTCTTTTCTTTTTTGTTTCTTTTTTTTTTTTTTTTTTTTTTTTTGACAGGCCTTGGTACATTATTCCGAAAAAATGCCGGGTGACACCCTTGAGCACTTTGATATTTTGCCAGGTTTACCCTCCTCCCCCCCCCCCCCCACACACACATTGAAAAAAAATAATAATAAAAATGAAAAACCAAAAACAAAAAAACAAATCAAAAAAAGAGAAGAAAATATGTAAGCTTGCGATAGCCATGCATGTATCACAAAAAACAAAACTACAGTATTGGGTATGTGGGATCTATTTCTGTGTTTGTGTCTGAAGGGACCTTGACCATCACATGACCCCAAGGTCAAGGAATACATGTTCTGACACTGGGCAAATTGATTGTCAACACAAATCAACTATAAATGTGCCGACACTTTACAAGCTGATTGATCTGAAATTGTCAAAAAAATATTTAACCGTGTTACAAAATTAGAATCTAGATGGTCATTCACAACTTCAAAAATGCATATTGGAGTTAAAACATAAAACAGGAAGATCATGATGATTTTCTGCTCTACTGACTACAATTTACTTCCGCAGGTGCAGACTTAACTAATCTATACATGAAATGTACTACTACTCATCAATAGTTGACTGAGGGTTTAATTATTACCAAGATATAGGCAAATATGTCAGTATGAGCTCTGAAGGTAATTCTAAATCAAAATTAAGAACACCAAAAGAAAACACATAGGAATATGCCTAGTAATGTTCAAGAATAACCGTGGGCCGATGATTTACTACTGCAAAGATAAAAGCTACTGTGTCTGTTTGGCCTTCCAAGGTCACTCAAGATAAAAATCCACAGCAACATATGTACATTTCTAGTGGTTAGTAGTAGTCATGGGCCTAAGATCCACACTTACCAAGATATAAGCCGAAATATAAGACTCGTGGCGTCAGGAGGAAAAAAAGGCTTGAACTCTTCTAAACATTCACTGTCAAAAGATACACAGTTTTGCTTGGCCTTCCTTTCACACATCTGATTAATGTTAGCCTGAGTAACATCTATTTGCCTTAATGTAAAGCTTTCTATACACACGATTTGATAATATCGCGACTGATGATGACCCCTGGTGACCTTAATAAGTCAATATCACTGAATGCCGAACCCTATCAACAAAATTAAATAATGAGATGCTCCAACAGTATAAGTTTCCTGTTGGTAGCTCCATTTCTTACATGTTTTTCTGTCCACAAATTAACAAATCTCATGACCCCTAGCGACCTTGGTCAAGGTCGCTGAATGTCAAACTCACCCAATTTCCTAATAATATGTTTCTACGGTATAGGTTGCACGACAGCAGCGCAATTTCTACTGTAAGAGTTATTGGGTCTGCAAGAGTAACAGGGGTGGGTGGGGAGGTGGGACGGATAGACGTATTCCCGCATGCACAGACACGACAACAATAAAAATCCCATCGACCGATAAAGCCAAGGGAGTAAAAATCGCAGGGCCTCGTTCTTTGCAGAAATGCTTAAAAAGTGTGAAATATAAATATATTATTGCATTATCATTTTCACACACTTGGTACAGAACTAACTGAGGAATATCCATGTGCAAAATCAATAAAAAATAGTCCATTATTATCATCGTCACATAGATGGTACAGGCCCACCTAGGAAACAACTGTCTTAAAATCAAAGCATACTACAAAACCATTTCGACAGTATTACAACACATGCACTGTATTGTTACATACATACCGTCACATTGTCCCAAAGTCTGATGTCCCACAGGTTCATCAAAAATTAACATATTCTCATTATTTTCGCCACCTAGCGTCATCTTCTTTCAGATTATCTTGATAGCAGTTCGACCAATTGTATTTAACCATTCTGGAGATAAAGACATAAAAACCCTCAGTACACAAAATAGGAAAACACGCAGCGTCACATGATGTTAAATCTGTGAACTACATAACCTCAGGCGATTTTTTAAGCAATATCTAAGTAATTGGCTTAGCAGGTTTTGAGAAGAAATCTCTCTTTTTTATTTTTTTTAAATTACATGAGGTGAACATATTCATTAAAAATTAAGAATTACATTATCAACTCTTTCTCAATCTTGGCAAAGAACCACCTACGGAACATCCATTTTCAAAATCAAAACATTCCGTGCAACGTTTTTTAGAAGGGAATATGTAAAAAGTCTAACGGACGGATGCAAACGGATTTCCTCAAAACTTAGAATGAAAAAAGGTTATCTTTAATACCTTTAAGAAAAATGGAAAACACAATATAGACTGCAAAACTAAGGGCGTTATTTAAGATCAACTCTAGGTTTTTAACAAAGCCATTTTAGAATTGTCACAGATTTTTTTCATAGAGACTATGATATGCTCACAATAAATTCTATAATCCGAAATACATATGTATATTTGAAAATACAATTTTTCTTTTGTGTATAATTGTTAAAAAGTATATAAAGTTAAATTGCGGGGAGGCGGGGGTTAGAAACTTTTGTACTACTTCTTTTACGAAGATACTTGGCACTAGCAGAGAATTCGATAGCAGGCCCTTGGTGTGACACTTCCCCCTGATCACCTAAGGAGGGAACCACAGCCATTGTGTTAGAAATGTTTCATAACTGTTGGGCCATTGCAGTCAAGGGTGATCGCTTCTTCTAGTTGCAAGGCTGAGCTAGGGTGTATTTCTTTGGTCGTGTAGTTTAACAACCATGGTTGGCAACACATTTCAATCTGGTGTCATCCTGCCAAACAGATTTTGCACGTCTGATGACCGGAATGCATAACGTACCCAGGTACAGAGCTTATCTCATGAAATCACCGAACACAGTAACCAAAAAATAACCAACTTTGCTAGAACTAGAAAATATAATATCCATATCCAGAGAAAATGCTGAATTTTAGTCATTGTGTCACCCATTGCCCTCAGGGAAGAACACGTGTCACGGAAATAATGATAATACAAATTCAAAGTAATCTAATCACAACTTTTTTGGCTTGTAAGGACTAAAAAGTACATGTACATGTTCTGCGTTTTGATTATGTTATGTATATATATTTACGAGACAGCTGGATCATGTATATCTTTTTCTCCATTTCTGGAGGTTAATAAAGTCAATCAGTCAAAATCAATCAGCGTGTTCTTTGTTTGGCCTACTCTTATTAACGCCGCAGTACATTAAGCAGGGACACCAGATTTTAGTTTGTCTTTTAAATTGGAAAAGGTCTGCTGTCGATGATGCCACTCACGCATACCTGCCTCCATTCAACCGTTCATTTTAGGAAGGGGTATTTGGTGCAGTTGACATTGGCGTTTTCCCATTTACCGCTTGGTGATTTGTGCTGAAGGCAGCTACAATGAGACTGGGCTGTTCCGTGGTCTCTAAACATATGGAGAGAACGCATGAGTCATCCATTATATACTGTTGTAATAAATAACTGCCTACCTGCCAACACTATGACACATTTCGATAAGTGCCTAATGATCATGTTTTCGAAAGTTATAGAATGAACCCAAGCAGGTAACATTTTCTTACAACATCTAGGTCGGGTTCCAGTGTTCTCATGCAATTTTGGCAAGATACAGGAAGTATGGTCCATATTAAATAGTTATCAGAATTACCTAAGGTAATGCTGGTTTATTTCTGGAGTCGAGTATTTTGTTTTGTTTTTGCTTTTGTTTTTTTTTGGGGGGGGGGTACAATTTCACAATTCGGCATGTTTGCTCAATGTTACATCTAAAACTTGTACCCATGATTTTTAATTCTATTGCTTCACTTCCTGGAAACCACTGCCATGCTTGTACAGGATTTCTGTGCGGCCCTCAAAATTTCCCGTTATTATATGTTGGATCCTGGCCCATTGGACCGAAGGCACAGCCGGTCATGAACTATTCTCCTATATGCTGCATTTCACCATTGCGTGTTGCACCCTAATGATTTTGCTATCTGTTGCGTTATAGTGATTGTCGTCTCACTTTGTGTCTAGTGTGTCTAGTTCTGTCCTGTGTTTGTCTTTTCTTGCAAAATGGATTTCAATAGGGCAATGTCCCTTCCTATTGTCTGTGAGACACGTGTGCTCTTTTTGATGTATTTGGATCAATAAAATATGTTTAAACTAAACCCAACAGTACAAAACAAAACGAAACAGCTCAAAACAAAAACAAAAAACAAAAACAAAAGAAACATAAAAAAAAACAAACAACAACAACAACAACAACAACACACACACACACACACAAAAAAACCACCTTCCTTTCGAATTACTTCATACATCATCATCGAATATGAACGTAAACTGCAACATACTGCAGGCGGGTTCTTCTTTTCCTGGTATGTTTGATTGTCCACTGGCAAGTTAATGCTTCTAATTATTGGTTATAGTGGTTCGCCATTTCGTTTAATGCTTTCTTTCTGTCAGCTCATGCATGTTTGCAAATCCCTCATATGCTTAGGTTTATTTTCATTGCCACATACATTTAAATTATCCCCTTTGATATTGGCTGCCGGGAAATTTTTATTGAGTATATATATATATATATATATATATATATATATATATATATATATATATATATATATATATATATATATATATATATATATATATATATATATATATATATATATATATATATATATATATATATATATATATATGTTTGGCCACAACAAGCCTTACAATGATTGCCTCGCCACCAGGCCCATAAGGTTAGCATTCACGTCTGGTTAAAGCTTGGAAAACCGAGGTACGTTTAATGGTAACCTCGTCACACATTGAGTTTGCGACCAAATATATCTTTGCTTTAACTTATGCCGTTGTTTCCTTTTGGGATAAAGCAATCAACCAATACAAGGCATTACAATTTAATACAATGCACATTTCCAGAGTACATTGTGTGCAGCACCTCACCTTATATACGCAACATTTTAGCACCACTTTGTTCCGACTTGTCCGTTACTTCAATAATCATGTCAACAGTGCGGTTAGCTTTATCAACTAAGCCTTGGTACACATCTGTAATGCCCTCATAAGTCACTGTTCCTCTACATGTAAAAACGGTCTTTAGCTATATATATGGCAGAAAAGTGAGTGACCAAAATGTAAAACTGCTGGCTAAGTGTATTAATTAAATTAGTACATTTATCCCATTATACACATTCAGTGTTAAAACTTGTCAATTGTCAAAGTTGTTGGTTTGAAAATTGTATTTCCGAAATACAACATATCGGAATAGTTCTTGGTAAATTCATTATGGGTCTGTTTCTAAAAGCAGAGTTAGGGCTTGCGACAGTAGTTATGGCTGGACTTGTATTGCTCTGGCGTTACTGCTAGTGATGCCGTTTGGCATTCAGTCCTGTTATCTCAAACTTGAATTGTAAAGTAAAACCACAAAAAAAAAAAGTGGTAATTGCAAGTTCGAGGTCATCAATATTTATAACAGGGTGATTTTATGCTGAAATAAAATATGTCAATTTGCAAGGTTTGGTAGTTCTTCTTTTCAAGTGAAACGCTTTTTGTTGTAATTATATCGGTGGCAAGCTTAAACACGTTAAATCAGCACCGAATACAAGGACATAAAGCTCCCCCTGAAATCCCACTGATAATGATGATGATGATACTACTACTACTATTACTACTACTACAACAACCACTACTACTACAACTACTACTACTAAAAATATTAACAATAACAATAATAATTACAATAATAATATTAACAATAACATTAACAATAATAATAATGATGATGATGATGATGATGATGATGATGATCATCATCATCATCATCATCATCATCATCATCATCATCATCATCATCATCATCATCATCATCATTATAAGTTCCCCGACCCAAAATGATAGTAGGTGTACTGCCATCATGCCTGATGAAAGGAGACATTTTCAAATGATATCAATAATGCTGAAACCTTAGTGCTTACCAATGTAACACTGAGACACAAGACAAGCAATTACTGTATGAAACTCTAAGGACAAGCTATACAAAGTGCTTAATACAATTGTTGAAATGTTCATTGCCAAAGTACCACGGCGATCATTTGTATGACTGTTTAAAATTCAATTATTAATATTTAGACTAGTGGCCGCCCCTAAAAAAGTGGCTTATTTAAGGATATACCACTCCCTATGGTAGAACAAATAACAACCCATTTTTTATTAAAGATTGGCATATTCTACATTGGATTATGATGGTTGTGGTCTTTTAATTTGATGACAGGGGTATTTTATAGCCATATCTTTGAAAATAGTAGTCATCACTTTAACTATCATTCCATACAAGACACTACTGAGCATAACTTCAAAAATAAATTCAAGAAACATACAAAATATGGCTCATAGTATCTGAAATAATATGGCAAGCACTGTACAAATGATGTTTGCATGGTTTTGTTGTCATAAAATGTCGAAAAATACCAAATTTGGGCAAATTAGTGCAAAAATTCCTTCCGGTTCGATATTCTACGGTGCATAAAATGTTACACAGTGCTCGAAGTCCTTGCTCTAGGAAAACATTTAATGCACCAAAAATTGCCCTAATTGTCGAGCTAAAAGGCAATATGCTAAATATAGCCTCACCTTTCTCAGAATTTAAATTGGAGAGAAAAGAGTAACCCCACCCCCCTTATTTTCTTGCAGGTCTAAAATGGTAGTTTTTTTTACCAGAACTGCCATAAAATAACTATACAATCAAAAGTGAACAGGTAATGGTTGCAAATCATAACAATGTATGTTTTCAGTCATGCAGTAGCTGTCAAATAAAGTATAAAACTAGAAAAGAAGATTTGCGTCACAGCAAATCTATCTGGGTGTCTTCAAAATGAGAACCATCGTTCAACATAATCGAAATTTCGTGTGTTAGCTTAATTTTCATAAATTAAAATGCTCAGCCTTGGTTCTTGGTTCAAGGGATGTGGCCATGTCCCAAACTTATAAAGTGAAGTTTGAATGAAACTAGAATCTATAGTAGTTTTGAACCTATTCAACATTCTAATTTTGTGTATTTGTCTAATTTGCATGAATCATAAGCCTAGAAGAACTTTGGTTTATTGTTCATTGGATGGGCTTATGCCACAAACCCATAAATTGAAGTAGAAATGGCACCTCTATGATAGATTTGAAGCTTTTAAAGATTTACATTTTTGCATATTCACCTAATTTGCATAAATTAAAATTCTACAACTTTGGTTCACGTTTCATTGAATGCGGCTTTGCCACAATCCTACAAATTGAAGTTGGAATGGCATATCTATGAACAATTGTTTTGGAGATACTCAACTTTAAAATTTCCCAATGCCCCTTATTAGCATAATTTGAAATTCTACAACTATACTGTCCATTATAGTGGCAAGTGTCACAAAGGTATAAATGCACATTGAAATTTTGAGTCCATCTGCAATAGTTTGGAAGATATGGCGCTTTTAAAATTTTTGTTGTCTCTAAAATTTGCATAATTTTAAACATCATACCTATTCCAAATGAGATGCAAACTTTTGCTGGTTATGTCACTCAGTCACCATGGCGAGCTTGGTGATTTTTTCCAATAGTGTCTGAAAAAAACTCTGGACCAACTTGGTAAGAAAGAAAGACATTGGCTTTTAATATCTTTGTTAATTTATCTGAGATGAAAGACAACCTCTCCTATGTGACCACTTTCATGTGGCAATAGGGGTGATCTTAAATTGCAGGTACCACTGTACAGTGAAACCTCTCTACAGTGGGCACCTTCGCGACCAGAGAAAAGTGCCCATACCTGAGAGGGTCAGCCCTTCTGGGCAGTATTGATCAGTATATGTGCATGTACAGTGTACACATATAATAATACAGAGGGATGTATATACATGCAATACAAAACTGTCTTTGTTCCTTTATTACCTAAACAAATTTTAAAAGATGCCGTCACAAAACTACATGTACATGTACCTGTGAACTGAGACATGCACTATACTGACTCAGTATTGGCTATGAAGAACAGGTTTCATCTCACTGGTTACAAGAAAACAAAGACATGAAGTGTCCATTGAGATGACACAAATTCGCACACTTTTTCAAAATTCACCAAAATGTGAAAACAGTCACTGAGGACTATAAGTCAGACTTTGATCGGTCCAGCAAACTCAGCTCTGTATGTAGTCTATTTTTATCAGAGGGTACACTCTGGCTTGTTCTGCCTAGAATTCCAAACCCTCTTATCCCTTGGGACTGATAAGCCTAGCAGGCTCTTAGCCTCATGCAGGCAAACTCTGACCGGTCATTCTCAGCCATGGTGCATTTACAACTCTGTCCAGCATTAGTGTGAACATGAATCAGATACGTTTCTTGCATAAACAGAAAGAGATTCTCTGTATTTTATTGAGAACCTCATCACACAGTGGTTAGGAGTTCCCCTACCCCACCCCACCCCACTCCTACCTCCCATTTGCTATAAGACCCAAACCTTTCAAACCATAAACCCAGCAGGCATCGCCAGAAGGCTGCCTATGAAGGTGTTACGCTACTAATTCAACCCGCAAAAATGTAAACAAACCAGGTCTGTACCTTCCAAAATAACTTATAAACCCAAACATATCCTATGCCAAATTGTTCCTTACAATATTCTCAATCATCAGAGAACAAGAAAACCTGGTCATCATTGGGGAAATTTTAAGATATTACCGTTTGCTACAGCCAAAGTACTGACAGCAGTCACGCCGCCTTGCGCGGTGACTTGAAGTACTCACATTGTGGCTATGTGTATTCAGTCACTACGCTGGGTATGTTGAAAACTGACCTGTCAATAAATACCGCACACTGTACCTGTCAGTTTCAGAAAAAAAAAGATGTTTCTGTGGTCAGAATTATGTAAGAGGCAGGCCCCTGTACCTGTAAGGGTCATTTCTAATATGCACTCTATAATCCTTATACCCGGAAGCCGGCCGATTTACTCACCTAATACCTTTAGAGAACAAGTCATCTCCACAATTATCAAATAAATGATCTTTGAAGATTGAAAATATTGTTTTGTGTACAAAATCATATTAAAAAGCTTGAACTGGGGCCACTTTTTTTCCCCAACAGCTATATGTAATGCAATAAACCAGAATGCATATGAGCAAAAACTGAAAAATTGTATGTGCATGTTGCAGGGGTATGCTACCAAAATTTTTGCTCAATGATGCCTATTGTAAATTGTGTTTTACATGAGGTAAATATTGTGAACTTCCATAAAAAAAATACATGTCATGTGGGTTTATAGACTTTGGAATTGAAGACGGTGACTGTAACTGAAACTCCACACCCTCTCAGATACAGAATTTTGCCCATAGTTGAAATCGCCTTCCATCTAAACTGAGCTTTCTGTTCTCTTTAACAGTAATATCCTATTTTTGGAGTTTCATAGTTATGAGTGTGTGCTTTCCATAATGAAATTATGACCCAGGAACCCATGGCATCAGTTCAAATTGTGTGAGACATGAATCACAAAGCAAATTGTTTGCGGACCTCCCTCATTTTGTACAATTGAGTTAATTTTGCGCATAAATTTAATTTAAATTATCAAAATGCACTTTTATGTGTTTATTCATTCATAGAATGTAACATTTCAAGTAATTAAATGAAATTATGACCGTAGAGACCTGATAATGGGTCTTTCTGCTGCCCAAAGTAGTCACCTGCAGTGCCCCTTAAGGTGTTACGCTACTAATTCAAGCCGCAAAAAATGTAGACAAACCAGGTTGCAGTCTGTAACTTCCAAAATAACTTATAAACCCACGCAATGCCATGAGACAGGTTCAAGTATCATGAATGCAAAATGGTTGCCTAGCACCATGGAGGCTTATAACATGCAGTACAGCAGAAGCCCTAGTCAAAATGTGGATTGTTGGGAAATTCACTGAATTTAGCATACATTAAAATTCCCCAACTTTTGTTTGCATGCTATTGGATTTGCCAGTTGTCTCAAATCTATATGTGTAAGTTAGAACTTTCTGTTTATCTCCAATAGTTTAGAAGATATGGAGCTTTTAAAATTTTAATTGCCCCTCATTTGCATAACTTTAATCATCATGACTATTCCTAGTCAGGTGCCTAATTTCACTGGTAGGTCAGTCACCATGGCAAGTTTGGCGGTTTTCGAAATAGTAGGGTCTGAGAAAAACTCCGGAAAAATCTGGTCGTAAAGAAGAAAGAAAGAAAGAAAGAATTCTTGGAAAAAAAATGTCTGGGTTGGCACCCAGACATAATAAATCACATACTGGAACTTACTTTCTAAACTGTGCGACGCTGCGCCCGATACCGCCGGGCTCGTGAAAGCCCAGTGGTGTCGGGCGCAACATCGCACAGTTGAGAAAGTAAGTTCCAGTATGTGCTTAATTTCATGCTTTGGTTGCAAATCATCTAACACAACCCTGTATCATCAAATACAAACAGACAAACAGGCAGATATAGACTGTGCCAGTGTTTGGGTAAGTTCCATGTACTATGCTTCCATCTCCTAAGGTTATAATAGATCATGGGATATGCATAAATTCACAAATGATGGTCCGGTGCCATGATGAGTCCTGGGAAAAACGTGGGTACTGAATGTGTGTTAGTATATGGCATTCATTGCCAGCATTGGCAAGCTATTTGGAGATGGTGGAATATGTGACAAGTTCTTTTTTTTTTCCAAAAAAAAATGCCAAATACTAGTATGTTGATAATTTATGTAACACAGAGTCATTTTCCTTATTATCAAAGTACATGCAAATTCTGATATAAGGTTTTTAACTGCAAAATTATGGTACAAAATTTATCAGTGTTTTGGACGAAATAATAGGTTTGATCTTTATTCCATATCCAAACTCAAAATTTTAAAAGAAGGTGACATGAAATTCACTTGCACTGGATTAATAAGTTTGTTCTTGTGTCAAGTTTTAATTTTATCAATGAGGAAGTATTATCAATTGAAGAATAGCGTCCTATAGCGACAAAGCAGTGTTTTTTCTTATTTTCAAAAATAAGGGGGTAGGGGTCATACTTTTTGGTGCTTATAAAATTTTCAGAAACTTGGGATAATAATTTCCATGTAACCTCGTAGCTTTATGGCTAAGGTAATGTTTGGTGTATAAAAATGCAATATTGAACAAGAATTGTAAGTTTTTTGACATATTTTTGGGAGATAAAAATGTCAAAATCAAAAATATTTTTGCATAATTGTGCAGTTTTCTACATTTTTTCCCATCTTTAAGTTCCTAGATGTCTAGTATCATTATTTTCTTACTTTTTCACATAAGTTTTCTTTAATGTAACCCTAATTGTATTTGTGTCTTTTTGTCCAAAACCACTTCCTAGTAGTCATTACCCTATTCCGCAGTCCGAACTCTTTACTCTCCATAAGCTAACCTGTCCCTGTCAAACTTATATACATAGAAGTTCTATTGTCCATATTGCACACGTTCCTTTGTAAAATTTTGACATAGGCTGTATTAGCCCAAATAAATTAAAGGGTCTTCAGCGGGTAACTACTCACAATGTTTCGGAGCCTTTTACCCGTACATGTCTCTCTGAGTAGCGGCTCCTTGTCTAAGCTAAATATTCAGCAAAGACAACCCACATAATAATGAATAAATATGAACGTGGAAATTGATGAATTAGCTAAATATGTGAAGTTTTGCTTATAAAGGCAGAGCTTCATATCAAAGAAGATTACCTGTCAAACAAACCATAATTACCAAATTTTCATAGTACAGGTTCAGATAAGAACAATTTAACTTACCCCTGAACCAATATGTACCATTTCTAGCTTATCCTAGTTAAACCATCCGCCAATGTTTAACTGAAGTGGAAACAAGCTGGGGCATTATATTCAGTCCCAGTGATTGTAAAATAAACAGTTGCAGCTAGACCACCTGTACAAACCAAGGGAAATCCTAACAAGAACTGTAACAATGTACATCCTGCACCAGAGATGTAAAACAAACTCCATGATGACACCTACTCCTTAAACAATTAAGCTCTATTTAACTGCCAACCCTGAGTCAATGTGTCAACTTAATGTGTCAGGTTTGTGACACTTGAGAAAATACTGTCAATTTTGAGTATTTTTTTAATACTGAGTAAATGTGCATTTAGGCATATCAGAAAAGAATGGAAGTCATTAGCTTTTATGTCAAAAACATGTTATCAAAACAATTTTTCTTAACAGGATTTTAAGTACAATTAGGCAAACATGCAACTGTCGTAGGCCACTTCTTGCTATCTGTAGCCCCTGGGGGTTTACCTCACAGAAAACATGTAAGCCTAAAATGTCTAATAGTGAATATTAAAACAGAAAGATGCCAAAAGATAAAGTTAAGTAGCAAAACAGTCAAGTCTAAAAACTGTAAATTATTGTGGCCAAACTTTCTAATAATCTTTGGATGTTAAAAGTAGAATTATAGGGCAAGTCGGAAAAGAATGAAAGTCTTTTGTATTTATGTCAAGAGAATGCAATGAAAATATAAACCAGATATCAAGTACAATCAGGCAAGCTTGTAACTGTCGTAGGCCGCTTCTTGCTACCTGTAGCCCCTGGGGGTTTACGTAACAGAAAACAAGCTTGCCTAAAATGTCTGAAAGGTGAACATTAAAACATAATGGTGTCAAAAGATAAAATTAAGTAGCAAAACAGGCAAGTCTAAAATCTCTAAAATTATTGAAGCCAAACTTTCTAACCATCTCAGGATATTTACAGCAAAATGTGTAGAAATATTTGATCAAAAGTACACCTTTGAATCCTCTTGACACAAGTTTATTGTAAATAAATTTGGTTCTTGATGCAAAGTCCTGAAATTTAGAACAAATACGACCAAATCTCAAAATCTGTGACAAAAATGTATTATATCCAATATTATCCGAAATATTGCTGTCCGGGAAAGGATAATTCATGTCATCACGTTTCAGCATATATTGCTGATTTTATGCAAAAAAAAACAAGCAAAGTGAGAATTTATTGATTTTTAGAGTGATTATTCATTATAAATGCTGATAAGATACACCTGTCACTAAGATAGATTACCACAACCATCATTTTCTTATGTCTCACAAACCAATCTTCAATAAAAAATGGGTTGTGTCTTGTTCTACTATTGGGAGGGGTACCTGAGTACTTTTGGGCTTTGACCACTACCCTAATTAGTCGGTTGTAGTTATCTGGTGTTGTTGAGCGACAGCAAACAAAAATTAAATAAAACCATCCGTATTTATGTCTCTTTATCTTTATCAGATCCTCCTGAGCCTACCGTTACATGCAATGGAAAATCGCTTCAAATCACCTGCGGCGAAGGTAAAATAAATATAGAACGTGCATGGTTTGACCCAAGACGTGGAAGCAAGTTTTGTGGGCACACGTACTATTATACATGTGGTTTGGACGTTACCAAGATAATACGGAACATCTGCTCTGGCAGGAAACATTGTCAACTGGCGGTGAATAGGACCCTGCTAACCGATCCAACGCAAGATGTATCTTTGGAATGTCCAGCGTATCAAATACCAGTACTTGAGACATTCCATCAATGTTTGAAAGGTACGCATATATTGGGGAAAGCCACACTATAAGCGTCACTTCCATATTGCCAATATATCCTAGAGTAAACTATGCATTTTTCTAACTTTTCAGAACAAAACCTGACACAACAAATTGTTTTTCTTATTCAGACCATTTTTTGTAAAAATCCATCACAGAAATGTCCACCTAACATTTCATTTCTGTTGACTCGAAATTTTTAGGTAAGCATACTGATCGTGTCCAACCGTGAGGCATTATTTTGCGCGATTCACTTGAACTTGTTTTTCAGCGCCTAAAAAAATATATACAGTTATGAAACAGGTGGCAAAAGTTAAACTGGAGGGCGCCGAATTCTTGGGGTAGTCCTCTATGCCAAAGATAATTAGTCATACTGTTAACACAGCCTTTCTATTTCCATTCAGAATTCGTCGGCTGTTACGTTGTCAAGTTAAATATGTAAGCCTGCAGATAATCATTCACCTGTCAGAAATTGTGTTGCATAACATCAAGAGTTTTACAATACACATATGCCCAACAAAACAGGCTTTTAGACAGGAAATGGTCAATATATTCACAACACATCTTGGGTACGGAACTAATGTCGCTACAAAACTATGGTTTTCAATGCACCTTGTGCTGAGACTGTCAATCAAATCTTTGTCAATGGCTGTTTTGTTTCATATTACATGGCGCATCTTATAACTCCTATAGCCAAATGTTAACATAACTTTGTTGACAGATCCAATCTACTGGAATAATAAATTACCCTATATTTCCAAGGAAAGTATTTGGTGCTCCAATCACCGGTCTCACTTGGTTTGATATTTCAAATGAGTGTTTATCACTTCAATAGTTTATTGGAACATATTTTTTGTGGATCCGAAATCTTGCTTAGGCAGTGTTATTATACATGTTAAGGAAATCTGCCACT
>OZ026629.1:71506104-71578604 GCA_964020975.1 Hermodice carunculata
GAGCTGTGAAAAAGTAACAGAAAATTGAACCAGCTACAACGGTTCAACGACAGGTATAAAATATAGTGCGTTTTATGACAGTTAAAAACTACATATTGGGTTTTGATAGCCATCGAATTGTCAACACATTTGGATCTCCCCGCATATATGCATACCAGAATAGGGAGCTCTTGTACGTCAAAAATATTTTTGAATGAGAAACAAAATAGATCACAATCTTGGACATGGCCCATTAGATCAGATTCCAACACGATATGGGCCACTTTTGACTGTTTTGTAAGGCTTTAAATGCACGCCTCCTTAAAAGGATGTCAGTACGTTGGTATAAAGGTCCTATATATGTGTATACTATCAGCTCAATAGCTCCCTATTCAGTTCATTGGTTGGGACTTTTCTGCAAATATATGAAGGATAGCTCAGTGCGTGTGTTAACACAATCCTTTTGTTTGGTCAAAATGATGCACTGGAAAGCTTAATTCAGTTTGATTGATACAATGTGCAGTTTCAGGGACAAACATGCAGCTACTGATAAGTGCTTCTGCCGCAGCTGCTTTTGTGCTGATCGCCCCCCTACTAATAGGTACCACTGTTGTCAATATATGGAAACACAAGAAAAGAGCAATTAACACCATTGGTAAGTGTATGGAAGTGAATGTCACTAAAAAATGTTCTGACTACCTCATCCTTGCTTGAAATTACTCAAATCACACCTTTCTTTATATTGTCTTCAAGTAGAAAATCACTGCATTATTAATCATTTTTATATTAAACATGGAAATTTAACTCTTGTTCATAAGTATTTTGACAAAGCAGACTAAAAGTAAGAAAAAGATATATGCCAATATGCATTGGAAAGGTTCTTTGGTGTATACATCAGGGTTTTCTACTTTAGAACAAAAGCGCAAGACGTGGTTTCAAATAAAGTACACCATGTAACTATTAATATTTTATGTACATCAAGTGTTCATCATTCAAATGAAAACATAAATGTACTGTGCCTTCCAGCGCATAATAATTCACATTTGCGTGATTTAATTTGAATTTTACAATACTCTCTAATTCGTAAATAAATTTCCATGAATGTGTAATTCCGTCTACAAATTAGTCGTACAGTTTCATGTTTTATTTCAAACTGCTACCAATAACTTCAAGCGTCCACTTAATTGAGATATTAGGAACACAGACAGAAAATAGAATGATATATGTATGTTTCTTAAGCAGGAGTATTTATCAATGAAGATGTAATCATGACAAAATTCCCATTTTTATGCTCATTACCAGCTTCTACATTGACATAAGTGAAGTTTTGCATTATTTGTGTATGCCATGCAACGTCATCTTGGCAAATATTTTTTTCATAAAGTAGTGTGTTTCGTATTTTACAGGCTTAACATATATGTCAATATATTTACATTCCCTTTATTGTTTAACATTGAAAGAATAGGAACTGTTGTTTTCCTCACCATCTCATGAAGACATCGTCTACACGCGAGTGTGCACGCGCCAGCTATGCAGCCCCTTCACAGTTTTATACGCCAGTATATTGGGCACTACTTTTCAGTATAGCTAATAGTTAATCTTGTATTCATTGTGTTATTCTGGGTATTTTATCCCAAAAAATAACTTACTTGTATACTTTTTCCCTAATGTGAACGAATCTTGTATTTTGTAAAGCTATCTGTTCAAATAAATGAACATTTACAAAGGGACTATTTTTCTTTCCTGTTTGTTGCTTTTGGGATAGACTGGTTGCCAGGTAACGGGGGCGTGGTTAGCGCTTATCTTTCTATTGATCACACCCCCCTTAAACCAAGGCAATTTATGTGGAAAAAACGTTCTTTGGCGATCGTGCATCACTTGTAATTATTATCAAAAATCGAAAAATAGGAAAAAATGTAAAGATAATAAATAAACTTCATTGTCATTGTTTTTATGAGCGTGTGAGGAAAACTTTATGGCTGGTATTTTGGGGATGAAGTGCTATAGCGCTTCACCCAAAATACCAGCCATAAAGTTTTCCTCACACGCTCATGAAAACAATGACAATGAAGTTTATTTGTTAAATGAAATAGCGTAAAATGTATTTGGAGGTATGAGATTTAATATACTTGAACTTATTATGAAAAGGCATCTGTACATCAGGCCACAGTGCTTTGTTTTGAATGTGTTGAAATTTGTTAGCAGCTGAATCTTGCCCTCCAAGACTTTCTCGTGTTTCCTTCCTATATGATACATCAGTTGCAATGAATTTGAGTTGTAGAATTGAACTTTTTTTATATGTGCTGCCTATTTGTCCTACAATGTAAACAGTCCTACACCGCTCCAAATTATCAGTACGCGAAATCCGTTGAATATTTGTCCTGACCCTGTCACAACATTTTTTCTCATTCTCACACATACCTTAATTATCGCAGAAATTTATTCTTATTTGTAGAGTGACAGGTTCAACATGATATTTTTTCAATAACATGCAGTATCTACAAATAATGACCATTTTTAGCGGATTACTATCAGAACGCGTTTCACGCCCCGAAATATCCTGATTGTGGCCTTTTTATTACTGCTTAAACTTACCAAACAATTATGTCCGTACCTCCGATTAAAAATGAGTTAACCGCATGACAAACTTCAACCCCCTTTACATTGTAGAAAAGGTGATGCAGTTGCCAACTTTGCCCGACGTTGATGGCCAAACGGCCGCTGATTCTAACTCCCCAAAGGAAACAGGGTCGACCGCATGTAGACAAACTGGGCAGTCTGATTTTACGTATGACTACATAGATCTTAAAGAGTCCATGAATATAAGTAGAGTTGATCCTAGAGAAGCACACTCCACCGCTTTCTTCAGGGAAGCTCTTGATAATGTCCGGACAACAAGTGATCCTTCAAGTGCTTATATGGGTGTAGTAATCGAAATCCAAAGCACTGAGGATTATGCCGGAAATGTAAATGATACTGCCACAAGCAATGGTTACCTCGAACCTCAAGTGACATGCTCTTCTGGCCCAGGTCATCAAAATGAACGTGGTGGATATGGCTGCAGAGACTAACTGTGGCCATAGCCAAGAAGTTGAACAATGTTACAAAAATGGTACGGTTAATTCTGGTGGCCTCTGCCAATACATGGATCCGTACTTTGTAATAGCATTAAAATGCAAACGGCTCGACATAGTCTAAGAGTTAGTCAACAGATTTTTTTGTGCGCACCAAGAGTAGGTGGCGCAAAGCTTGTCACTATTACATGCATTAATAAATGATAATCAAATTCTGTATTATGACTTTTTTGTTTGAATATATATATATATATATGTCCCAACCAACTGGAGAGAACGTGAGTTGGCCCGCACAGCGGCAGATAGTAGAATACCGTAAGGAGGGCAAAAAGACATATGTATACTTAAGTACTAGGGGCCAGAGACCCATGAATATCGACATGAAATACATACTAGTAAAACAACAGAAGACAAAACATAGAAAATGTGATCACATACACAGGTTACAACACTGCTGTAACATAAGGTCAGGGTGTCTATATAGTCCGCACGCTGATTGACAGTTGTAAAGAATTGTGTTGATTGAGCATGAGACAAGCAGGTGCATCATCTTTGGAGTCAACCGGAAACATGCGATAAAATCTACAAAGCTACTGAACGTGAATGTAATAGTCGAAATGATACGTTAAAATTAGATATCCGAGCAAAAGACATAGATGCATAGCTAACATAATGCAAAGGACAACTTTATAGAGAAAAAAAGCATATACAACAACATTCAACGAATGGAAATCAATGTTGAGTACCATTGTAATATGACCTAAGGATGACGGAGAGCTTAATTTAAAACCTGCGCACTAAGGTTATGCTGAATATTAAGCAATTCAAAGTTAATGCAGGCACAAGTTGCAAAACCCTGGGCACTAAGATGAAGATAAAATATGATGTGCAAGTGCATACTAATAAAATAGATTAACTTTATGGAAAAAGTCCTGAAATCCAGATCACCGGCTAGAGAGGCTACTACATTAAAATTGCTGGCTCCTGTTTTTCCCCTCTTTGACAATGCTCATCTCTGAGCCCACCCGAGTGACCGTAACTTCTGTCACATGTATTGAGGTTTTCGCTATAGGCTGTCCCGACAGAGTACACTAGGCGGCTGTAATTGATACGAAGATCAGCGACCATTATTATTCCACTTTAATGATGTCATTTAAATTTCCACGGTCAAAGATCGAAATTAGACAGTGTCATTACCATATCCAAACCGTAGTCCTAACGAAACAAATCCAAGTCAATTTCGACCAAAGGCAATGTTCTTTGGTATGTATAGCTGAAACATATAAATTTATTGTTCGTATTCACCCAAAAGAGACCAAAACGCTTACGAGCGTGACATTTGTTAATATAAGCATGCCGATTTTAATGGCCTAGGAGCTGAGTGTAACGGTATTGTGATGAAAGAGATATTATTTCATTAAGAAATAATATGGTATCGAAGTGGACAGATATGTTTCTTGCCACCACAAAAGCGTATATTCTTACCAAGAAGAAATGTCACCGGCAGATCTGGGGAAACACTTTCGCCCCCCCCCCCCTCCACACACACAAAAAAAGCAAGCCGTAAACGAAACAGATTACATAAAAAGTCTAAAGCAACTAACGGCACAATCCACTGGCAGTGGTATCTCAAAGCCAGCAACTTTGTTATCACGAACTTAAGAAAAATAATATATGTATGTATGTATGTATGTATGTATGTATGTATGTATGTATGTATGTATGTATGTATATATATATATGTATATATATATATACATATATATATATATATATATATATATATATATATATATATATATATATATATATATATATATATATATATGTATATATGTGTGTGTGTGTGTGTGTGTGTGTGTCTTTTTGTCCAGTACCACTTCCTTTTACTCATTACCCTATTCCGCAGTTCGAAGTCTTTACTCTCCAAAAGCTGATCTGCCCCTGTCTAACCTATATAATCCACATAATAACGAATACATATGAATGTGGCAAATGATGAATTAGGTAAAAACGTGAAATTTTGCTTATAAATGCAGAGCTTCATTATGAAAGAAGAATACCTGTCAAACGAACCAAATTACTAAATTTGTTAAGTACAGGTTCAGATAAGAAAAATTTGACTTACCCCTGAACCAGTATGTACCCTTTCTAGCTGGATAGCTTATCCTAGTTAGACCACCTGCCAATGCATAACTGAATTAGAAACAAACTAGGGCATTATATTCAGTGCCAGTGATTGTAAAATAAACAGTTGCAACTAGACCACCCGTTCAAACTAAGGGAAGTCCTAACAAGGACTGCAACAATGGACATCCTGCACCAGAAATGTGAAACAAACTCCATGATGACACCTACTCCTCACTTTGAAAATCTCGAAACAATTACGCTCTATTTCACTGCCAACCCTGGGTCAATGTTTCAACGTAATGTGTCAGGTTTGTGACATTTGAGAAAAAACTGTCAATTTTGAGTAATTTTTTCATATTGAGTAAATGTGCATTTATGCATATCAGAAAAGAATTAAAGTCATCAGCATTCATGCCAAAAACATGGTATCAAAATAATTTTTCTTAACACGATTTCAAGTACAATTAGGTACACTTGTACGACTGTTGCAACTGCTACCGATAGCCCCAGGGGCTGTAACCTGACAGAAAACATGTTCGCATTAAATATCTGAAAGTGAACAAAAAGACAGAATGATGCCAAAAGATAAAATAAGAAGCAAACAGACAAGTCTAAAAACTGTAAAATTATTGCAGCCAAACTTTCTAATAATCTTTGAATATTAACAGCAAATATATATATATATATATATATATATATATATATATATATATATATATATATATATATATATATATATATATATATATATATATATATATATATATATATATATATATATATATATATATATATATATAAACAAACTATAGGTATCTGGCTGAGAAGATCAATTTGAACTAATCCGACAATTCAAGATTAAAGATTTCGGAAATATAGTTAAGCAGTTTATAAGATCGCAAAGTTGTGTTGTCAGAACTTCTTTCCACGAAACATGATGGTTCATGTAAAGAATGTTTGAAAAAAAAATATACAAAGTACCGGTCTCTGGCTGAGAAGGACAATTCCAATAAATCTGACAAATCACGATTTCGGTGGGAAACAGTTAAGCAGTTATTACAAGATCACAAAGCTGTGTCGTCAGAATTCCCTCCTATGAAATTTGGCGATTCCGTCGTTTAAACATATTTTATTACAAAAACAGTTGCCCAACAGGCAATGCCTATATGAATCCCTCTTGCACAAATGATGGTGATTTCTTAGTAATCAATGAGCTGGAAACTGGAGAGCGTTTCAAAAATTATTTTGCTGAATAATGCTCTTTTAGTACTATGAAGGATCATCTTGTCGCCTTTTGTTATGGATGATCAAGGACAAGTCGCAGCCACTTTAACCCTTAATGACTATCTTTCTACTATATCACTTTCAACTGATTAATGGTTCACCAGTCTCAATGAAAAGAAAACATTCCACATGAATTGTTCAAGGTAAAGAAATTGTTAAAATTTCTCAGCGTTTCTATCTTGACTCTGATTCTCAAATGCCTTTGCGTAATTTTATCTTCTGACTGTTTTGCCGAAATCAGCTTGGTAATAAATATGTAAAAGCAATCAGATATGTTCACTGCCTTCATGAAATGAAATTCATACTGAATACGAAATCTATGGAGAAAATTTACCTGGTATTTTACATTCTTTTGGAGAATTGTTACCCGCATGTTCCAATATACTTGAACAGGTACAGTTAGCAGGTGCACGTGTTGTGATCGTTGGCACTGAAACTACAAGTTACATGTAACTTGCGAGCTTTGATTCCAGATGTTGTTGCCACGGGTCACAACACAAGTCATATTTAGGACGTTATCTTAATATTCTGTAAATCTGAATTCGTAATCCTTACTACTATTCACAGCTGGCGAAACTAGGAGGATCACACATGGAACTACAAAACAGTTGAGATATTAAAAAAAAAAAGACTAATCTTAACATTTTTTCCCGTATTATTATGGTAAAAAAGACATGCTAAAACGTACCATACCTGAATGCACCTTAACTGTTGTCCTGTTAATGACCTTATGTTTCAGTATGGGTTTATGGAATCACCAAGGTGCAGCTGCGGAACACCCACGGAAAGTGTCATCCATTTTGGACTAAATGCGATAAATACAGCACATTACGAAAAAAGAAAAAAAATAGGACCTTTTAGGCCAAAGATGATTGTAAAAACATTTTTTTGTTTTTTGTTTCTTGTTTTTTGCTGAAGGGAACAAATACACAGACAGTAGTGTAAAGTTATTCGACAGGGTACGAAGGTATCTCTTAAAAATAAACAGATTCAACACAGATATATTGTCGTCCCAGCACCTTTCCCAACTTTGTTTCTTTATATTTATATACTATACAAGTTCCTCCGGCTTTGCCCGGGTAACAAATTAAACTGGCGTCAAAAGAGGTAATGTTTAAAAGGGGAAAAAACATAGATTGCCAACATATTTTAACAAATATCCAAGTTACTTAAGGCCAAACAAAAATTAATGTGTGGTTCCGGTAACCTGACAGACCCTATTAAAAAGGACCAACCCTAAAATTAATGGAACAAAAACAAAAACAAAAACAAACAAACAAAAAAAAACTGCCCCCCCCCCAAAAAAAAACAAAACAAAAAAAACAAAAACAAAAATAAAAACAAAAACAAAAACAAAAACAAAAACAAAAACAACAACAACAAAACAAAACAAAAACAAAAAAACAAAACAAAAAGCAAAAAAAAAAAATAAACAAACAAAACAACCCCCCCCCCAAAAAAAAGTACCTGTAAGGCGTCCTTCCCTAATAAATAACTGGTCGACCCGGGCCAGTGCTACAAACTCAGTCAGAGACCCACGTTGCCGAAAGATGTCCGTATTTTTTTTCAGTGGCCCAAATGTGACCTACACGGTCCAAAGGCCCGAAGGCATGCTGGCGGGGGGGGGGGGGGCAAACATTTTTTAATTTTTGCAAAATGGTTTATGTGGGAAGTTTCGAGTATCTTGCCTTCACATGGTTGACGAAATCACAACATTTTAGTCATTATTGTACTGATTTGGCTATTGTCCCTCAGATTATAAAAATAAATCTGATGAAAATTAGCAAAAATTAGTACAAAATAAATTTCAAAAAATATTGCCATCTTATCTACTTTCCATGGTGTACCAAAGCATGAAAATAGCAGAAATACAAGTATGAAATCGGGAACAATATTATTAAGTTGCTTTGCACATGTTCGTAGCTGAAATGCTTTAATTATTCATGAATTAAGATTGATCTAAACTTTCCATAAATTAATATATAAATAAATATTACCACCAAAGGCGTAATTTGTTTAACTCCTGAAACCTGCTATATATAATTTGCAGGTCCCTGATAACACAAAGATACTTAAGCTATATGTGGTATGGACCATGAACCGGAAGGATGATAACTTTGACATTGTCCTGCAATAAATTCACCTGTCTGTTGAAATAGCAGTTTCGTGATCATTTACCATTTTGTATTTTTTTAGAACAAGGACGATTCTAATCCTGGTACTTACTTTGCATTTTTTTCTGTTTTGCACATTCTTCTTCTTCTTCTTCTTCTTCTTCTTCTTCTTCTTCTTCTTCTTCTTCTTCTTCTTCTTCTTCTTCTTCTTCTTCTTCTTCTTCTTCCTCTTCCTCTTCCTCTTCCTCTTCCTCTTCCTCTTCTTCTTCTTCTTCTTCTTCTTCTTCTTCTTCTTCTTCTTCTAATCATCATTTATGCACTCATTCTTCCCGTGGTCTTCTACCAATCCTTGAACACTGCAACGATGTTATTCATGCCTCAATATTTAATGTCACTCAGTTACTGCTACAGTGTATGATTTTGGTATTTACACTGCTATAATTTGGTATCTGCTTTCTCATCAGTGATGTAACATATTCTTCACTGAATTAATACCATGGTGATTGTATTTCAAATGAAGTGAAAGAATAGTTAACGCCACTTGACTCACTTGGGGGGGGGGGGGGGGTCTTGTAAATCTTATGGGAAAACGGGCAAGTGAGAATTCTAGCCAGGGAGACATATTGTGTGGCAGACGTTTGATTGTCCCTGGAGGACTTTTATGATAAATGGTCTATAACTATAGTCAGGTATTTGTTCATGATTAATTCATGATGGCCCAAGGAAGGGTTCAGCCCTTGGAGGGCTTTAGCTCGTGTAGGGCTTTAGAAACTAAATGTCTGCTAAGCCAAGCAACCTTTCTCCTGCTTCCACTGGGAAAGGCGTATCAGTTATTCCCGCAACGGCACCTTGGACTGGCTTGAGCAAGGCCTTTTCCCGTATTTGAATAGAATAGTTTTAGCTTAGAATATAGCTGCTGAATTTGATATTATTAGAAATGCTATTTACCCTGGTTGGGAATCTGAATTTCAAGCTTTTATTTACTAGTGGTCAGTACGCATGTTTTGCTAATGTTACTTATTTGATGAATCGTTCTTTAGTACATGTAAACATATGGTACTGCGTTCACTCATAAAAGAAGTTTAACGGCTCATCACCAACTTGCCTTCTTGTGCGTTGTTTTCATACAACTGTCTGGTCAGGGCATAAGAAACCAGATCCCATTTGTGGAAAGCATGCACGCATAAGTTTGCATATTCTGATTGTTGGGGGGGGGGGGTGATTGTCAGTAAAGATCGAAATAGCAGGCAAAAAAACCTAGAGACTACTGGAGTGTAAGAAATGAGGAAACAGGAGTGAATAGACTAACCAAAAAAAGTTTCCTTTCGTTTAGAAATCTTTTGATCCTACATAACTCACTAATATTACCGCAATTTAACTTTTGAATTCAAGCATGGGAACAGAAAGCTAGGGAGACTTCCCGATGGTCAAAACCGAACTGTACGTACCATAATTAATGGTGGTTTAAATTCCCATTCAGAACCAATATATAAGTGTTGAAATGACTAAAAATTGAAGATAAATATAAGTTGCAGCTTCTAAAACTTTTTTTACAGATTAAGAAACATTAAGGCGCTGATGTATTTTTTAAATCTTCCATTGTTTCGAATAAAACTCGTACATGATCATAACAGAAGAAGAAGGGACGACATATTTATAACTCGGGCTTCGCGCTTCCATAAAAAATAATGTATTACACATCAAATGGGTTATATTTTGAATAATACACAAGTAAAAGGTAAGGTATATGAACATAAAATCAGATGATTGTCAATTTTTATAAAGAATTGTCATATAGAAAAATATGAATCTGAATGTTGTATGCAAAATTGTTATATATGCAATTCTAGCAGGTAACTTTGTTTTTTATTTTACATTTTTTCATTTTTTTAATTGAGGGGACAAGAAAGCACGATGTCCTTATAGGCCCTATATACGTTGTTATTTTACAAATATTTACAGTACCGTAAGTACCGCAGATTACTTTGACTTTAAATCAATATCATCTGTATAATTGATAAATAGAAAGTATTACAATATCGCGAGTGCCTTGTATGAAAGCGGTTAACTGTGACCTGAAAATCGGTTTCCCAGGCCAATATATATATATATATATATATATATATATATATATATATATATATATATATATATATATATATATATATATATATATATATTATATATGTATATATATCAATGAAATTATAACATACTGTATAGTAATATACCGATTGATTGTACGTACATATATATGTTGATTCAATAAAACGATTCCCGATTCCTTCTTCAAATTACATCAGTAGCCTAATAACAATTATGTAAAATCATCTAAGAAACATTTCATTACACTGATAAAAACCCATTTTATTTTATGGAAGATATTTTCGGAGCACGTTCTTACTTATCAAGGAACTTCTGTGTACATTTTATTTGAAAGGAATTTGACGAACCTTGGTTAAAACAACCCTAAGCACACAATATCTATGTTACGCCAACACATGCAATCTACCCATGACAAACAACGGCTTGGACAGATAAATAGCTCACAACATTCCAATGAACGTAAGTTGCGAGTAAACATGTCGGGTTCAAAAACCCTTTTGAAAGTGAGCCATACCTGAACCAAAACTTTATTGTCAAATAAATTCCATCAACATTTTACAAAACTGAGAATTAACTCACATAGCTGAAGACGAAAAAAATTAATGTTACATTGCAACACCTTTGCTGCACCTAGACACAAACTATATGATGACTTGAAAGCAATTGACGGTAAATTCCATGGGCTGGATGGCAATGACAGATTTACTAACATTATAATAATGGGTCACAACAATTCCATGTGCTGTTCTCCCACTATGAACTTCACTTCCAGCCTTTCGGTTAAGGTTCAATTGCATAGCATGTTGAGTATCAGGTGTGTACATTAATATTGATTCAGATTCAATTCAGATAATGTATTTGATACAATAAATACAACATAATCCACAGCAGGTAATAATAGAAAACACTGGCAAACATAAAAAAGAAGAAAAAAAACGAAAAAAAAACCTCAAACAAATAAACAATAAAAACGAAACAAAGCAAATCAAAACAAAACAAAACAAAAAGATGTGATACATCAGTCATCAACACAAGTACAGAAAGTCAGAATGACCCAGTTGAGGATGAAAACGACGGCCTTCGCCTTGGCCACCTAAGTAAATTTACTTTGCAAGTTTACACATCATTTCAAAAGAGCACCACATGCATTTTTCTGTAATATGCTTTAGTCATGTGGATGGTTTGCAAACTTATGACTTTTGTTGTGATACCTGTGGGTATTGCAGTTGCCTGGTTGAATAGTTCACAAACTAGGGGTTTTATAGCGTCACGAATCTCATTTTTTAGTTGTTCGCTGAACCCTGGGGTTTCTGACCTGTGACGTAACAAAGCCTACGGTTTTGTAATTTACTGCTACATTGGTCATATGGATACACCAACCACTCTGAACAACTAGTAGCTCAATGCTATTTTATGTTGACTAGCCTGGTAAAAAGTTAAAGCTGTAATAATCTGTTGGTTACAAATTCCTGGGTTTTTGCACTTTTTCAAAACCCAAGGACTTGTGACGTCTCAAAGCCCAGAGTTATGCAATTTCACAAAAACCAGAGTTTTATTTTGTTGTTTCAAAATTTACAAAAGCCAGGGTTCTGTCCGAACCAAAACCCTGGATTTTATGGACATCAAAACCATTTGTTTTGATCGGTTATTTCATAGTGTTACAAAACTGAAGTGTTTCTGGCTTTTGTTAAAAAAAACGTCGGTTATGTTAAAAAGATATAACTGAAGTTTTTGCTCTTAAATTGTGAGTTTTGTGCTCAAAATCAAGGTTTGGCTACAAAATCTAGGGTTTTGTACCTAAAGCCTGAGTTATATTCATGAAACCCAAGGTTTTCTACACAAAACACAGGATTTTGTCCACAGCCATATCAAAATTCAATAAAAAAACAAAAACAAAAACAAAAACAAAAAAACAGCCCCCCCCCCCGCAAAGAAAAAACAGGGCAGTGTAACAAATCCCTGGGTTTTGCTTACGAAACCGAGGGTTTGTGATAAAACCTACGTTTCATGTTTTTTTAAAGGAAAATAAACAGGGTTTTGTGAATAATTAAACAGTACAAGTTCCATGCACATGTACTGGCATAACCCAATGCATGCATTGTAGAATTGAAATGCGGTAAAAACAATGACTAATATATCAATACTTGTTTTCTAAGACCAGTAACGGGGCCAGAAGAACATGTTCAAAATAAACACTAGCATAGCTAATATATACAAAAGATATTTCAATGGCAATACAGTAAATATTATTACACCATATTTAAAAATCTCCCGAAAATATGAAGCAACGCCCCCTGAAACTTGGACCCACATTCTGGCCCCCAGACACTATTTGCTATCGATATATGACCAAATCCATAATACCACGCCGAATATAACTGACTACGCGTGTTCTTCATATTTTCAGGTTTCAAATCTACCCCAAATCGATAATTTTTACATGCACACGTCACGTCTGACGCCGACCCACATTCATCCCCTACCGAAGTGATTTGACGTTGATGGGAGTAAATGAAAATTCCCCACAACCTAGTGACCACCCTACCAAATAGTGAAATTGCTAATATATCAGAATATATTTAGTGAAACTGGCTTTAAAGACTAGTTTATATCATTTTTTATCGCTTTTCGTAACATTCCTTTAACCCGGCCGCCTGTCAATCATTGAACTTCCGGTTAGAAGGATAGCTTTGTAAACATTGTGACGGCCGCACACACACCGAGGTGATTCACGAATTTTCGAAACTATAAATGCCATATGCACGGATACGTTAATATTATTGTATTAGTCATCCAGAAAAGGTGGAGAGCGCAATAAAAAGTGATAGAAAATTAAATTTGAACACCGAAAGACGTGCGTAAGCGGGCTGTTATGTGGCAGCCATCGTATTTTCCATCTGACGATCAAGCGCGCAACGGATAGCTCAGACACGGACAGCTCAGAACAAAATGGACACCTCAGGACAAATTTAGTTCCTTTCATTCACAACAGAGGGCAGTCAAATAGAAAAGAAAAAAATGTCGCCTGCCTTGAATGTATGTGTGCATGTATGTATGTAAAATATATGTAGTTTGCGTGTGTAGCCGATCTTTCTATCAGGTCCACCTTTCAATTTCATTCAACTCGGCATTTTCTTAAACACTATCAAATTATCTCAAACATGGTCACTGCTGTAAATTTTTATAATTTTTTTGTCTTTACAGAAACTTCTAACACGCATGCACAAACACAAGCCAGGTTTGCATTAAAAGCATGTGCCTGGAATCTGCCATTGCGACCACCTCCATATAACGACTTTCTGTCTAATGCGATCACCTACCTGTGGTCCCATAAGCCAGTTTTTTTTTCTTTCACCTCAATTATGCCTTTACCTGTCTAACTCGACCAGCGACCGTCATGTAATGTTAAAAAAAACTTATTGCTACTGTTTTGTTGAAGCGTAGGCCTACGCCATTTTCTTCAGTTTGTACACAGTCCAGCATTGTTACAGATTATACAATACATTTTCAATATATTCTAAAGAACCAACAACACATTTTAACCAAGCAATTATTGTCCATAATTAGCTAAACATACAAACATTTCTTTTTTTTTTTTCGTCTTTTGATTTGCGTCTCCCTGTACATAGGTGCATTCAATACATATGTACAAATCTATTGCTCTGACTTCAAACCCCGTATAAAGCAACTACCTATCCAATGCAGCCATTTTTTCAGTGTGCCGAGGACTCTGACGCTACACGCAGATTCCGCTGTATGCTACATTGCACCTTGGTAAATAATGCTAGACAGTCGCATTCCTCGCACTATTTTCCATTTTCTCTTGGAAAAGAGGAAAATAAGAAACCTAGAAAGAAAATGAAATCAACATATGCTTCAATATGTAATCAAAATGTGGACTTTTTATTGGAAAGAAAACTTGCTGTTGAAGGGTAAATATATATATATATATATATATATATATATATATATATATATATATATATATATATATATATATATATATATATATATATATATATATTTCAATAATTTTCATTTGTTTGAACCCCAAAAACGAAACTTGGCATGTTGTTTATTTCTTTATTTTTGACTCAAAATTATCTTACCATTAAATATCAGCGAGCGAAAAAGTTTAATGTAAACTAATCCAGAGCAACTTAGGCCTTGCCTTGATATCGTTCTATTGTTTTTTTTTAATGACAAAAACATAAACGTTCAAACATGTGCACGTGGTTCGCTTCACATGGATGTTCTGGGTTTGCTTCTCCAGACCTCCCAAAATAAAGTGAGTCATCTTCGGTGATTCATAAAACTGTGCCAAAGATATGTAAATAGCACATATTATTTTTATTTTCTTATTTACAATATGTTTTAAGGAAGTTGGACTAAATATCGTCCTACCGGTCTGTATTTAAATATATAGCCTTTGGCTCTCTTTTATAGTCCAATGAATAACTCGTTCCAACAGAAACTAGCCCACTTTACAACAATTACACATGACTTTACCCTTTAAACATTTGTACCTCATCCCATTTTTAGCTCAGCTGATTTGTCAGTCGGCAGAGCTTATGTTATGGTTAGGCATCCTTTGTCCGTCCGGCCGTCCGTCGTCCACAATTTACATATATCGACTATTTCTTCAAAACCACTGGCCAGATTCACTTCAAACTTGATGCCGATGTACCTTGGGTGAGTTTCTATCAAGTTTGTTCAAATGATCATGGTGCAGTGATTTTTAGATTTTTTATGATTTTTTTGTAAATTTTTTGGGCAAAATCTTAAAAAAATTTCTCTGAAGCCCGAATGCCCAAATGACCAATATAGACACCTCAGGACAATTTCAATCTATCCAATGCAAAATCACTTCATATTTAAATTTCATGGCACTAATATAATTACATCTCTGTTTATATTTCACCCTATTCCTCTCGTGATTGCTTGAGTCTTGTGTAATTATATTCCAGCTCTTCTCTCTTTGCTTTGAAGTATTGATTTGTGATGAAAGTATCTTATGGACACTTTAGGACAATTTCACCATACAACCCTTTTCAATGTTGAAGTTTATATACACGATTTCCCCGCATGGGGAAAACTTTAATATGTTTTATGTATGTTAAGAGATTAGTGTTAGACATTGGAACATTTAAATATTTCATAAGGTTTGTACGTCTAATTAGGCCCAAAATTGCCAAAATGACCTATATGAACACCTCAGGACAATTTCAATCTATCCAATGCAAAATCATTTCGTATTTATATTGATGACGTGGGACCAATTTATTCATATATCTTCTTATAATTCACCCTATTCCTCTCGTGATTCATTGATTCTTGAGTAATTATGTTCCAATTCTCCTGTCTTTGCTAGTGATGTATGGGTTGCTGAAGAAGGTATCTTATGGACACCTCAGGACAATTTCACCATACACCCCTACAACCTTTTTCAATGTAAAAGTATATATAACGATTTCCTTGCGTCCAAAAAACTTTAATGTATTTTATGAATGTTCAGATTAGTATTAGACATTAGAATATCTCAAATTTGAATACAGTTTGCACGGATAATTAGGGCCAAAGATTGCCCAAATGCTGAAATGATCCCTATGGACACCTCAGGACAATTTTGATCCACCCAATACAAAATGATTTCCTATTTGTATTGCTGACTTGGAATTTATGTTATGACATCTCTGATTATATCTCACCATATTCCTGTAATAATGTTTTGAGTCTTGCGTAATTGTGTTTCAGCTCTCTTTTTGCTATTTCAGTATTAATTTGTGATAAAGGTATCTTATGGACACCTCAGGACAATTTTACCATACAACCTTTTTCGATGTTAAAGTTGATATAAACGATTTCCTTACATGAAACAAAAACTTTAATGTATTTTTTTAAATGTTCATATTAGTATTAAAAATTGGAATATTGAAATCTTTCATGTGGTTTTTATGTCTAATAATGGACAGGGATTGTCCAAATGCCGAAATGACCGATACGGACACCTTTCAATCCATCAATGCAAAATCATTTCCTAATTTAATTCTTGACTTGTGACCAATTTAATGGCATCTCTGTTGATATTTCACTCTGTTACTCTCATCATTTATTGAGACTCGTATAATTATGTTCCAGCTCTCCTCTCTTTGCTATTATAGTATTGATTTTTGATGAAGGTACCTTATAGACACCTCGGGACAATTTCACCATACAACCCTTTTCCATGTTAAATTTGATATAAACGATTTCCCTGCATGTGAACAACTTTAATGTATTTTTTAAATGTTCAGATTAGTATTAAACATTGGAATATTGAACACTTTCATATGGTTTGTATGTCTAACTACGGCCAATGATTGCCCAAATGCTGAAATGTCCAATAAGGACACCTCAGGACAATTTCAATATATGTAATAAAAACTCATTTCATATTTACATGGATGACTTGGGACTAAATTATTGACATCTCTTTATATATTTCACCCTATTCCTCTTGCGACTCATTGCTTCTTGTGTAGTCATGTTCCAGCTCTAGTCTCTTTCCTATTGAAGTATCGATTGGTGATGAAGATATCTTATGGACATCTCAGGACAATTTCTCCGTACGACCCTTTTTAATGTTCAAGTTTATATGAACGATTTCCTTGCATGTAAAAAAAATCAATGTATATATAAATGGTCAGAAGTATTACACTTTGGAATATTGACAACTTTCATATGGTTTGTACGTGTAATTAGGGCCAAAGATTGTCCAAATGCTGCAATGATCAACATGGACACATCAGGACCATTTCAATATATCCAATGCAAAATCATTTCCTATTTGTATTGTTGTCTTGGGACCAATTTATTGACATCTCTGTTGATATTTCAGCCTATTCCTCGCGATTATTGGTTCTTGTGTAAGTATGTTCCACCTCTCTTCTTTGCTATTGAAGTATTGATTTGTGATGAAGGTATCTTATGGACACCTCAGAAAAATTTCACTATACAACTATTTTCCATGTTAAAGTTGATATAAACGATTTCCCTGCATGTGAACAACTTTAATGTATTTTTGAAATGTTCACATAAGTATTAGAAATTGGAATAGTGACAACTTTCATATGGTTTGTACGTGTAATTAGGGCCAAAGATTGTCCAAATGCTGCAATGATCAATATGGACACCTCAGGACCATTTCAATATATCCAACGCAAAATCATTTCCTATTTGTATTGTTGTCTTGGGACCAATTCATTGACATCTCTGTTGATATTTCACCCTATTCCTCGCGATTATTGGTTCTTGTGTAAGTATGTTCCACCTCCCTATTTCTATTGAAGTATTGATTTGTGATGAAGGTATCTTATGGACACCTCAGGACAATTTCACCATACAACCCTTTTTAATGTTAAAGTTTATAATAACTATTTCCTCGCGTGAAAAAAAAATTAATGTACATATAAATGGTCAGATTAGTATTACACTTTGGAATATTGAAAACTTTCACATGGTTTGTACGTCTCATCAAGGCCAAAGATTGCCCAAATACTTAAATGACGAGGATGGACACCTCAGGACAATTTCTTTTGTCCAATGCAAAATAATTTCATCTTTGTATGGATGACTTGCGACCAAATTTTTTACATCTCTTTTTATATTTCACCCTATTCCTCTTGCAATTCATTGGTTCTTGTGTAATTATGTTCCAGGTCTGCTCTCTTTGCTATTGAAGTACCGATTGATGATGAAGGTATCTTATGGACACCTCAGGACAATTTCTCTATACCAACCCTTGTCAATGTTAAAGTTAAATATAAACGATTTCTGTGCATGTGAAAAACTTTAATGTATTTTATGAATTTTCAGATTAATATTAGACATTGGAATATTGAAAACTTACACATGGTTTGTACCACTTCTAAGGGCCAAAGATTGTGCAAATGCTGAAATGACCAAGATGGACACCTCAGGACAATTTCAATATATCCAATTCAAAATCATTTCCTATTAAAATTTTTTACTTGGAACCAATTTAATGACAACACTGTTGATATTTTACCCTATACCTGTGGTGATTTTTTTATTCTTGCGTAATTATGTTCCAGCTCTCCTCTTTTCCTATTGAAGTATGGACTGGTGTTGACAGCATCTTATGGACACCTCAGGACAATTTCCCCATACAACCCTTTTCAATGTTAAAGTTTATATAAACGATTTCCCTGCATGTGGACAACTTTAATGTATTTTATAAATGTTCAAATTAGTATTAGACATTGGAATATTTAAATCTTCATATGGTTTGTACCACTAATAAGGGCCAAAGATTATCCAAGTGCTAAAATGACCAATATGGACACATCAGGATAATTTCAATATATCCAATACAAATCATTTCCTTTTTGAACTCTTGACTTGGAACCAATTTAATACCAACTCTGTTGATATTTTACCCTATTCCTATGGTGATTTGTTGATTCTCTGTGTAATTATGCTCAAGGGCATCATATGGACACCTGAGGACAATTTCAGCATGGAAATCCTTTTCAATGCTAAAGTTTCTGGAAACGATTTTCTTGAATGTATAAAACTTTAATATACTTATCAATGTTCAGATTAGTATTAGACATTAGAATATTTAAACCTTTCATATGACTTGTACGTCTAATTAGGGCCAATGATTACCCAACTGCAAAAATGACCCATATGGACACCTCAGGACAATTTCAATCTATCCAATGTAAAATCATTTCCTATTTGTATTCTTGAATTGGAACTAATTTATTGACATGTCTGTTTATATTTCACTCTTTTACGCTCATGATTTATTGAGACTCGTGTAAATATGTTCCAGCTGTTATCTACTTGCTATTGAAGTATTAATTTGTAATGAAGGGCATCTTATGACCACCATAGGACAATTCCACCATATTACCCTTCACCCTTTTCAATGTTAAAGTTTACATGAACAATTTCCTTGTATCTGAAAAACTTTATTGTTTGTGATGAATGTTCATATTTGTTTTAGACCTTGAACTATTGAAAATTTTCATACAGATTGTACGATTTAGTAGATCAAAAAATTATTGATGCGATCAGAGCGGTTGTACGCGAAGAACTGGTAGACATAAACAAGAAGGTGGACAATGTGGTCGCCCAGTTGTCCGATTTAAATGCAAACTTGACAGAACTGAATAGAAAATATGACATACTTGAAACCAGTGTTCAAGACTGCAGCGATCGTCTCGATACTATTGTCAACAAATTTCTAGTTGAACTCTCTGAAAAAGTTACTAAAGTATCTACCGCCATAAGCCTCAAAATACTAGACCAAGATACACACCGACGAAAATGGTCTCTGATTATTCAAGGTCTGAAAGGACCCGCTGGGGAAAACCAATCTGCCACCAGACAAGCCTGCATAGCGCTGGCACGTGATTATCTTGGGGTGAATGATGCAGAAAAAACTTTGTTTTCGGCTTGTCACAGACTAAGTCAAGATAGGGACGCCGGAATCATCCTGTCGTTTTTGGATTTGGACCAGAGAAATCAGTGGCTATATGGCGCAAAAAATCTCAAAAATCACCCGAATAACATATCGATATCCCCTGACTTACCACCCATTACCAGACGCCTCAAACAAGAACTGATGCAACAGAGGAGAAATCTACCAGATGACCAGAAGAAGAAGTCCAGAATAAAGTACATAAAGTCGTGGCCCTACGTTCAACTTCAAATCGCCGGTGAAAACCCTCGCTACCCAAAGACAACCCAAACGGGCCTGATTAAAGACTATCTGGACATTGAGTTGGACACTATTTTCAGCTTCAACTGACTTTTTGCTCTATATATATTGAAATTGTATGTCGTGACTCGCAGCTTACTTACCATTAGCTGACCCATACGAATCATTTCTCTTTCTGTATTCATAATGATGCGCGTGGCACTTTTGTACTCCCTACAAAATGACCCGTGTTTTTCTTTCATGTATGTGATGCCCCTTCTCGCCATTTCAGCGACTTTCTCATCCATCGATGGACATGAACACTTTCAGATGTTTGTTTTTTTCATATATATTTGTGTGTTTATTCTTATTTAGTATGATTGACTTTTCCGTTCCAGAGCTAACCAATATGCAATGTACTTTTTGCGAATGTGTCGTTTTCAAATGCCATGATTCTGCAGGAAATTTCTTATTTAACATTTCCCTTAAACTACTTTTTATTGAAACACGTCGGGAGCTCATCTCACACCATTTAAGTTGTATATCCTTTCACATCCATAGAATTGGATACTTTCTTTTGCTTTGCAGCCATTCAGTTGTACCATCGGTGTGTTTTTGTGTAACTTTCGTTACCGTGTCTTTCTCTGCTTATTACCTGGGCACAATGCAGGGTCAAGGGTCGCCGGAGGGGGGCAGCGGCAGCGGCCGGACCGCCGCGCGGCCCCAACACCGTAACTTAAACTGATAATTTTCTTTATTGTACAATCATACCAATACGGAATCATGCTAGGCCATTTTAAGTTACTTTCTTTTCTTACTTCATGAATGGTAAAACCGTAGAAAGCGATGTTCTTCAACATTTTGGTGGAATCAACAAAAATAATCTGAACGAACTATTGTCACATCCAGATGATCTGGACAACGCTATATCCACTGTGTCTGACTCACCATATGTTACCCGAGATAATATTGTAGATTATCTAAAAGCGCATATTCATACTTTTTCAGTGCTTAATCTAAATATTCAAAGCATAAATGCCAAATTTGACGAATTTAAATCACTTATTGATGATCTTGCTATTGAGAATTTTTACTTTAGTGCCATATGTCTACAAGAAACTTGGCTGGGCGAAAACTCAGTTGATTCCTCGTTATTTGAAATTGAAGACTATACGTCCATCCCCTTTAACGCTACATGTAGTTCCCATGGTGGTCTTCTGTTATACCTACACAAAAATTTTCAGTACAATACTCGAGACTTTTATTCACCTAACGATTATTGGGAAGGCCAATTTTTAGATATTTTTGGAAACGGTTTGACAAAAACGATTACTCTTTGTAACATTTATAGACCACCAAGGGACCGAAATGATGCCATTCAGTTATTTATAGATGATTTGTCTAGAATCATTGACGTAATTTCAAAAGAGTCATCAGACAAAATCATCGTCGGTGATTTTAATATTGATTTATTAAATTCAACAAGACAAAAATTTTCTGATTATCTTGACGTCATGCTAAATAATGGTTTATATCCGAGAATAACGCTCCCAACTCGGTTGTCTGATAGACGCGCAACATTGATAGATCATATTTTTTGTAGCTTATCAAACAGCAATACAAATTGTCTTTCTGGTATTATCTTCACTGAAATTTCCGATCACTTACCCTCATTCACTTGTATAGATCAAACATTAATAAAGCAAGACTCCCATAAATTTGTCAAGATAGTAAAAAAAGACAGTGCTTCAATACAAAATTTCAATGACGAAATAAATAATACAGACATGATGCAAAGCCTGATATCCGACCCAAATCACGACCCAAATATTAATTATGACAAATTGGAAAAAATACTGTGTGAAGCAAAGGAGAAACACCTTCCCGTGAAGACAGTGAAGTTTAACAAGTACAAACATAAACGATCTCCTTGGATAACCCTTGGTATATTAAAATCTATAAAATTTCGTGACGGTTTATATAAAAAACTAAAATCTATCCCGTTTGATTCTGTTCAATACGATAATTCTAAACACAATCTTCAAGTTTACAACAAAATCCTAAAAAACAATATCTTCCAACTGAAGAAAGACTACTATCACTCGAAGTTTGAAACCTTCAAAAATGATATGCGGAAAACATGGGACACAATCAAGTCCGTTCTTAACTCAAACAAAAAGAAGAAAGACTTTCCCCTCTTCTTTTTAGTTGAGAATCAGAAACTTACAAATAAAGATGAAATAGCCGAACGTTTTAACACTTTTTTCACAAATATAGGTCCAAACTTAGCCGACAAAATAAACACGTCGGGCTTACCTTCTTTTGCATCTTACCTCCCAAACCGTACAGATGATGTATTTTCCTTCAGAGAGATCAACCCCAATGATGTTGCATCTATTTTGAGAAATTTTAAATCTAAAACCAGCACTGGTCACGATGATATATCGATGAAACTTCTCACAGGCATAATTCCTTCTCTTTCTGAACCTCTTAGCTTGATAATCAATCAATCTTTAATGACAGGAGTTTTTCCCGACAAACTTAAGATTTCGTGCAAAAGTACTACCGCTTTTCAAAAAGGGAGACAGTACTCAATTAGACAACTACAGACCAATTTCACTCCTTCCTGCTCTGTCCAAAGTATTTGAAAAAGTAGTTTATAAGCAACTTTATGATTATTTTTTGTCCAATCAACTTTTTTACAAAAGCCAACACGGTTTTAGAACTGGCCATTCGACTGAAACAGCAGCTCTTGAATTTGTCGATACACTTTTCAGCCTTCTTGATTCTGGAAAAATACCTATTAGCATTTACTTAGATCTATCCAAGGCCTTTGATACATTAAATCACGATATTCTTCTACATAAACTGAAACATTATGGTATTAACGACACTCCGTTACAATGGTTCAAAAGTTATCTTATTAGCAGGTTTCAGTATGTCTCTTTCGATAATGTATGTTCAGGCCCTCTTCCGCTTCAAACTGGGGTACCCCAAGGATCTATCCTTGGACCTCTTCTTTTTATAATATACACAAATGATATGCACCTTGCTTCATCAAAATTTGATTCTATTCTTTATGCGGACGACACAACTTTGGTAAATCCTCTCTGTTCTTTTAACTCCTCGATTAGCACCAATACACACGGTAACTTGTCAGATAATATCAATAAGGAATTACAGAAAGTGTACGACTGGCTAGCTGTTAACAAACTATCTTTGAATATTGCCAAAACGAAGAGTATGATATTCCATTTCCCTCAGCGAAAAATAAATGAAATTTTAGATTTAAAAATCAACGATACTTCAATTTCAAAAACATCCGAATTTGACTTTTTAGGTTTACGCATTCACGAGACTTTAAATTGGCAACCACACATGAACAAAATTGGCAATAAACTTTCGAAATTGATAGGTATTTTCAGAAAACTGAATAAGTATTTACCTCTTAACACTCTCTTACTCATGTATAATTCACTTTTTCTACCCCATCTTAATTATGCCATCCTAGCATGGGGCTTCTCATGTGACCGCATTTTCAAGTTACAGAAATCTATTGTTCGGCTGATTTGTCTTACAAGATATAACGCCCATACAGATCCACTTTTTAAAACACTGAACATTCTCAAAGTCGAAGACTTATTCAAACTTAAAGCTCTGAAATTTTATTTTCTATACCTGCAGAACAATTTGCCTGCATATTTCAGTGATATTTTTGCACAGACACCTGTAAATCACCCATATCAAACCAGAAACAAAGAATCCATGCAATTACTTGTCCCAAAAAGAAATAGAACCCGAAAATGTATCAGATTTTTAATTCCTTCACTCCTTAAAAATACACCTCCTTGCATTAAAGACAAATTTCATACACATTCTCTATCTGGTTTTTCAAAATACGCTTAAATTCATTTCATTAGTAAATACCCTGAAACATGTACCATTCCAGATTGTTTTGTGTGCAACGACTAAAGCGCCTTGTCTTTTCCTTTTCATTTAACTGCTATTCCATTATGATCAATCTACTGCAGAAATAAATTGTTTTATGTTTATTCATATCCTAGGTGGCCCCAGTGATAGCGGACATCATGTTCTTAACTGGGGTCATCCTGACATAACCTCTTTTTTGTATAATGTACCCTTATCTATCAATGGAACTGTTATGTATGCGTATTTGTACCTCACCTGTATGTATTTGTGTCAAATAAACCACTTCTGAGTTCTGAGAGTTCTGAGTACGCATTATTATGGCCAAAGATTGCCGGAATGCCGAAATGATCCATATGACGACTCAAATACGAACATACGCATGCCAACAAAACTAAACCACCGATTTCATCATTCTCCAAACAATAACAGGCTCACAGTAACATTGCTAGCAAGCCCAGCGACACCATCTGAATCACAAGAGTCCCAACAGATTTAGATGACGAACTACACAGGAACACACAATATTCTTGTGTATATGCCACTCTTGGATTGTTGGAACAACTGGCAATCATATATGGAACAACCACTTCCATCGAAAATAACGTCATTTAACACGCCTCATCACACACACACACACACACACACACTCACACAAGATGGCGAACATTTAAATCCACCTTTACTTAAAATATGACAAAACAAAAATGAATACAAGGGACAGTTATCCAGTAAAAAGAGCCGCATTTACATTAATCTGAAAACACCATCCAGCTGAATATAGATCTCTTTCCCGTCGAACACGTATACAACACTTGTTTTCATCTTTGGTAAATTCTATCATGGATTCAAGGTAATGCAGGCAAAATTTGGTGTTTAAGTCTTGCATTTATAGAGTCTTATAAATGTTATTGATTTTATGACATAAAGCTTCATTCTACTCATCAAATTTCCTGTCCCAATCCACCCCACATTTGGAAGCGTGTATTGAGACATAACTTGAGGTAGATTTTGAACATAGTACAAGAAAGTGTAAGTAAAACATGATTTTCGTAACAATAGTAAGAAAACTATTAATGCAAAAAAAAAAAGGAAACTCTCAACTTCAGACAACCAAGTAAAATTAAACTTTTCAAAATTTTCACTCGTTTTTGTGATGTCATCGTACAAAGGGGTTATGTGACAATCAGCTTCCTTCATCTCCCCTTGTTACCCAGGCCTGGCCATGGTAGGATTGCCTGAGGTGTTACCTACATTCTGGGCTGATATGTGGAATCATGTAGTCAGGCTGACATCATGCATAATGATTGACACTTCCGAAAGTTCATTTATAAGCCACTTGGTGGTCAGAGCACTTGTCATTGCCATCAAGCTACTGAGTCCAGCTGTTTCGTAAAATGTATTAATTTTCCATTTGGCAAAAATCATATAAAGAACTCGGAGGCCGGTTAAAGCCCATAACTGGCCACACATGAGCTCCGTTATTGCAAGAGAGACCAGGTTAAGTGATTGACAGGTCACATCCCCGGTTACGTCACACATTTGCATTTTACATAGCAATTCCTTCCTGCAGTTCATGAAATACTATTATCAACGATAGGCCTATCTGAATTTTTAATTTCCATCTCCAGATTGACGAAAATCTATTTTTTATCCTAAACACAAATCTATAAGAGAAGGCGATAGGCCTAAATTAAAGGCTTATACTGGCAGAAGAAACCATTGAGCGAAAGTTCGTCAGCAAAGCTTTGTTCATTAGGGCAACACTATTAGTTATTCACTGTTTTAGTGTGAAATACTGGAAGTATCTCCCCCAAAGACAGCTGTATTACCCGAGGCGAAGCCGAGGGTAATACAGCTGTCTTGGGGGATCGAGATACTTCCTGTATTTCACACTAAAACAGTGAATGACGATTTTATCCCATTTTTGATGATGTAATTTCATGCCCCAAAAATACACATGTTCGACCCGCTGCTGCTGCAGTTCACTTCACAGTCCGCCATCATGTTGTCGTCGGCAGCGCGTCAAGGCTTGTATCGCATGACAGAGACTTCTGGTGGCTGATCGATGCACTAACCAGATAGGGAGAAACAGCGAGAATACCGCTGTATTCCCCGACCAGTTACGAGAATACCACTGTATTCCCCGGTCAGTTTCAGGAATCGCGCTGTATTTCACCTTTGCAGTAATTAATGCACAAATAAGGGTAATACAAAGAGTGTATCATAGCTATTAACCAATCAGAAGCCAAGGATTCTATCAAAAATTGGGATAAATTTTCATATCAGCAATTTCATCATACCAAACATCAACGTAAATATCAAAATTAACCAAGTCGTCTTGTTCAACTTCGTACAAAAATGGTAATGCCTGGGAAAGTAGATTATACTCAGTGTCCAAGGTCTGATCCGGGAATCCGGACAATGGGGATGTGACCAGATCATTGATTTGTTTTGTTGAGAAGGGGGTCGGGGGTCCTTCCCAGACAATTATGAAAATTTAGGTGTGAAATGGTGTATTTAAGTATTTAGTGACAATTTTTCGTGGTGGCTGAAAAAAAAAAGGGGGGGGGGGGGGGTCGGGGTGAAACGCGCCCAAGCAAGAACTCCCTGAAATGCTGCACATGGTGAGCTCTGCAGTGGTAGTCTGAAACCTCTATGCAAGCAAATGTTAGGCTTCTTAACACCATTATTGTGTGGGACACATGATCACGTGCAGGCTAAGTTAGGTCCAATAATTCGTTATCATTGATTATAATCATAATTTCCATTATGATAGTTAAAACGCCCCATATGAGGTGTTTTGTCACAGTGGACGGTATCCATTTTTTCCACATATATATCAATATCGGGGAAACCTATTTTTCGTACTAAAATCTATAGGGCTACAAACAGGCCTATTGAGGACAAGATCCCAAACACACACATGAGAAGGACCATCATATAGGGGAATAGGTGCGGGGCCAGACATCCCTCGGGGTAAGACGCGCCCTTCCCTCCTCTCCTGCGCTAACTTAAGACAAGTAGTGCTATGATGCGCCCCTTACTGATGAACTGAAACTTCTATGCAGGTGGACATTTGGCCATATTGGATAACACACATGAGTGGGATCAACTGACATCTAGGACATGAAGTAACTCACGGGAGGCCTCTTGCCCCAATCACCCCATGGCTAATAGGGATAGGCCCCTTTGCATTAATCGTTATTGTATGACAACAGAATACACATGTAAGCCTACGCATCCAAGCATTTGACCACCCGTCATGGAGCGTGTAACCTCCCGGCAGCACAAAAAACTCACCTCGAAGATGACCAACTACAGGGAAATCGAGTTGTTTCTAGTTCACGTTACTGAAATTATTAACCAATAACCAATCACAACAAGTTTGGCCTACGCCTTTCTATCTGCATGGGCCTCAACGTGACTTTCTTTCACATCAGCAACCCCGTTGTTGTCACATGGGCAGAAAGTCATCAACGTGGGCGTACATTAATTGTTATCATCGTTAGACCTTCCAGAATTTTGCATTTAGACCCGCAGATTGACGAGAAATCACTTGAAGAATGATTCATTGGAAAAACAAACGCTCGCATGTCATAGCTTATATCAAAATACAAGGGGCGGAAACCACAGAGCAGAACATCGATTTTTAGACAGACACTAAGGGAGGGGAGAGTGATTTCAAACTCACGCAGAGGACCCAGGACTGGGACTTTTCGGGAGACAATCCGGATAATTTTACAGTTCTCAGGCACTAGATCTTTGTGAAATTTTGCGCAGGAGGACTCCATCAATTTTGACATAATTCGATGTTGATGCGAACGTGGAAATTAATGAAAATGTGTAGCCCGATGGACACTTTGCTGTCCGTGTTTCGCAGAGAAACTCTGCATACCGCATGTGTTTAAGTGATTTCTCGACAATCCTCGGGTCGAAATGCAAAATTGTAGTAGGCCTAACGTTGATAACTATTTCATAATTGTGACGTTTTCCTTTCATTTCTAGAGAAGAGACTAGTCAGGTGAACGACGTTCCGTGTGACCGTGGGAACATAGAGTAAGAGTCTTGAAGATTTTACAGTTTTCAGTATTTACAAGTTGTAAACATGTATATTGTTAAAGTGTGTTGTCAACACACACTTTCTTGTTTTTCTTTCTTTCTTTCTTTCTTTCTTTCTTTCTTTCTTTCTTTCTTTCTTTCTTTCTTTCTTTCTTTCTTTCTTTCTTTCTTTCTTTCTTTCCTTCCTTCCTTCAGCTGGAATCTTGTGTCGGCTTAAACTCGGACACCGCGCAACCGAGAAACTTCAAATGGTGCATGTATATAGCACCTATAATGAAGCTTCGCATATCGTCTAGAAAAGGTGATAGATTGAAAATTATGCAAAGAAGGGCGATTCAAAAATTTCAATTGTATGTATATATATATAGGCCTGGCTTCCAGTGTATGCAACATGTTGGTTCTTTATTGAGGTAAGGTCAGAGGTCAGGTCGAATGTCAGAGGTCAAAGGTCATGCCTGGGGTCAAAGGCCAGGTCAGGGGTCAAAGGTCGAGGTCAAAGGTCAGGTCAAAGGTCAGAAGTCAAATTTCCGATATTTCAAAACAGTCATGCTATCTGGTGGTTGCAAGAGGAATTATTGAACAAAATCAAAAGATTCCACTGCATCTTCAATTTATTGTAGACACTTCCAATGATTAGTCCATTTTCATATGTTCAAGCTTTGAAGACACACACACAGGTTTGCTATGCAGCAAAGCTTCTTTTCTAATTTAATATTGTTTTCAGATGCTTATTACTAGAAATTATGTAGAAACTAACAATTATATTAAATGTGACTTTATATTATCTGAGACTACTAACCAGGAGTGGTAGTCTCAGATATTATATGCTGTATTGAATGAGTTCCTACATGTCTCCCAACCTGGGTCAGTATCACTTAGCTGTTCTAGATTTCCCCCAAATGTATGTCTCAGACTCTGTATCACTGTATCTATATGTACGTCACTATGTTAATTTCCGTGTGCAGTGAATTGTCTTACATTACTGTTCTGTACTCTTACATCACTGTTCTGTACATCTTGTGTATTGCTTACTGTCTGATTTAAAACCTTTGTCTCAGAATTCTCAGAACTGACCATCTCATACCTCCTCCCACTCATAATTTGGTAAACTTGCCTTATAAGGTACTTGAACTGATTTTACTAGACTTAGTCAAAATTATTAATCCTAGAACACCAACTTTTTCGTAGGACATCCCATATTTCTTGGGAAAGTTGACCAAGATCTGTGGGATGACCGTTGGTATAATAGTTTTAGAATTGAGCTTGAGAATGGAAACTAAAATAATATCTTTTTTATTTGTTCCTCTCTATATGCTGTTTCAACTATTTTAACTCATTTCTGTAATTGTAACACAATGAACCATAAACAAAAGGTTTAGATTTCTGATGTGTGCTAATAAGGGTACTTGAAAAAGTTTTATGTTGAATATCTGCAAAACTATCATAGACAGAGGTGCCATTTTTAACTGTAATCACTGGCTTAAATGTATTATATTTCTGACCAATATACAGATTTAATTCAAATTAAAATACATAATTGGAGAAAGGGCTGTGCCTTATGTTAACCACTCTTGCAAAAGAGCAGGTTCGAAAAGTTTAATGTTGAATATCTTCGATAGTGTTATAGCTATAGGTGCCATACCATTCATAGGTTTGTGTTGTCGGTGCATTCAATAAATCATAAGAAATATGAAATTTGAATTTATGTAAATTAGGGAAACTTGACAAATGTCTCACGTTGAATATCTTCAAAAGTATTGTAGATAGGGGTACCGTTCTAACATTAATTCACAGGTTTGTGTTAAAGATACATTCAATGTGCCAGAAACAAAAGTTGTATAATTTAAAGTTATGCTTATTAGTAATTAGGGACACTTGAAAATCATTGAATCTCTTCAAAACATTTATCGATATATGTGTAAACTTTGAATTTGTAGGTTCGTGCTGTTGGTGAGGACGGACCATTTTTGCTTACAAAATATGCAGACTTTCACACACACACACACACACACACACACACACACACACACACACACACACACACACACACACACGGATTGGCTTTCAAGTAAATCTTTCTTTTCTACCTTATTTATTATTCTTATTATTATTATTATTATCATTATTATTATTATTATTATTATTATTATTATCATTATCATTATTATTATTATTATTATTATTATTATTATTATTATTATTATTATTATTATTATTGTTATTATTATTTCGTCGCTATGGGAGGAAACAGTGAAAATAATAAGGAAGAAAGTGTAATTAGGTAATTAAGTTATTGTACATATATTGTCAGTGCTCTGGATCGCCTGCTGGTGCATTGGTGATTATCCTCCTGCCATTTGCGCCAGCTGCCTTCATTAGTTCTGTCTTTCTGCTTGCATTTCCTTTATCTTTACCTTGTCTGCTTTGAATTGTTTCCTTGCTTGTTATTCTTGTTTTTGAAAGGTGGTTACAGTCGATAAGACATTAAAAAAGGAGACCGACTGATTTTCAATGTAAATTAAAAAAAGAGTGAACCAGGCCTTTTAGAATTTATTGAAAATGAAGCAAAAGAGAAGTAATGAAATTATTTTTCAAACCAAAATATATTTTTCTGACAATCAAAGCCAGTCGGTACAATTGTTTTAAACTTTCTGTCAGCATTTGCGATCTCTTTATCTATGTATCAGTCTATAAGATTTTGAAATATAGCGGTAGTCAGAAGCTTCCTTAACCGTTAAGCTGAAAGAACTGACACGCAATGTAAAAAGTCTGCACATAAGTTCGAAGGTTTGTTTCCAGATTGACCATATTGGCTTAAAGCCAGTAATGAGGAAAATTAATTTTATGCAAATAATTGTTGTGGGATATTAATGATGGATCATGAAATATTGCTATGCTTTATATTGAACAGGTGCATGGATGTACACAAACTGAAATACCATGATAATGATGAAAGCACAACATTCGATCTGGACGTTTTGGTTTATTTTCCATGCTGTGTCCACTACGCTTTGGTTTATTTCCCATGCTGTGTCCACTATTGATTTCTGTCAAGAGGTTTGCAATATACCAGGGTTAATTAAGTGCTACTTAAGGCCAGTGGTACCCAAACAGGACATGACGTTTCATGCTATGTGTTCCTGGTTACTGTAGTAGTATCAAAGCAAGTTCCGATGAGAAATGTGTCAAAATGACAGATGCAAATTGAAACACATGTTACAGCCTCCTTGGGAGAATTTGAGAAATTTCTTGATATTATACTAATTGTTGTGTGGGACACAACTCTGCAGAAGATCACACAAATTTGTTGACCTTTAAAAAAATATTTGAGGAAAAAACTGATCGGATCAAAAAAAAAATCATCAGACAACCTGTTCGTCAAATATATGTTGTATGTGCAGGTCGCTGTCGAAGGTAGCGCATCTTCAAGTAGCGGCGCTGTGTACTCTGTACTCTTCATATTCCTGCAAACATATGGGTTTAACTGCGTAAAAGTGGAAAGTTTAACCTCCACGTCACGTACAGCGACAGATTTATGTAATGAAATTTTAAAGTGTTGACCATAATTGCCGCAACTTCTTTTTATGTTCTTTCATTGCCAAAATTAAGGTCAAGTACCAATGAACCCCAAAACGAACACAAGTTAGAAGTGTACATTGCCAAGCCAGTGGTGAGGCGCTGATTTGAAATTTGATGACTGTCAAATAAATTTACTTCGTTAAATCTGCAAATATAGTAGAACGGGGGGATTTGACCGCTTAATCAAGCCGCTGTCAATTGGGTTACCAGGGCAGTTACCGCACTGCTACTGTCAACTGAAGTCTTCCTCTAGCATTACGTTATCAAACATGATAAGAAGGCTTGGTCCCTTTGAATGTTTCAACCATAGTCTATATTACCATATCTCAGTACTTTGACACCAAAACTAAAAAGTCTTCTTCTATAGAACAGGTCGTGCATGTTAGATTAATGATAAAAAACTTGCATGAAGTTAAAAAATTCCTTTTTAAAAATAAAGATGAAATTTAGTGCATTCTGCTTAATCAAACAACAAACAAGGCTGTCCAAAACATATTTTAAATTTGTATTTAATGCTAAGTTATAACTTCACAACTTATTAAACTTTTCAAAAACATCGATTATAAAAGAGTAACTATCAAATTTGAAATACATTTGTGTTTGAAGGAACATGCTTCTTATTTTCATAACGAACGAACTGATGTGTATATGTGAAAGTGTTTGGACAATTATTTTGTTTTTACTCAAGGGAGGACTAGGTTATTAGCTCAGCTAACTTGTCAGTCGGCGAACGCACATAGTAGGCTATACACAAGACACACAGGACAATACAAATAAGCTGCTTCATATATCATTGTAGACCAACCACGTGTTGTAGCTCTGACATGGAATGAAGGTAGAAGAAACACAGTTTTACACACTGGGGATTGAGTTACTTAGAAACTGATTCTCGTAGTTTCACATATTTACGTTTGAGCTGCTGCAAAATTCTTCTCATTTATCGCATCTGACTGGTTTCGTATTTCTTCAAGCACTATGTTGACTAATATGTTTGTAGAACTGGGTAGTTGATGAAACGTGATTGTAATTAAGTTATCAACAGAGAATGAAACAATCCCTAAGATGAACAAATGCAGCAATTAAATGTCGAAACAAAATAGGCCTAGTGTGCAGTTGTCTTGGCCAATATGAGTTGAGAGGTTCGGTTATTTGAATTTAAACCATATATGTATTTAAAATAAATGATCTACAGTTCCTTGGCTTTTAGATTTAGATTGATGAAAAGTTGTTCCTGGCTGGCGATTGGGTACAACATATTAACGATTTCACCCATCTGCATTGCTTCCTCTAATTTTGTCAAAATTTAGATGACAAATGATGTCATCTAATGTCTATATAACAGTAATTAATGTCTTAAAACAGAATTGTCATTATACTTTACTTCCATAAAAACAATATCAGCTTATTCGTTCTACCAACAATATTATCATGACAATATTTTATGCAAAGGAAAAGGGCTATATGACAATGGCATATTTGATGGCAATTTGAGGTGTGACGCATGCGCAGTTAGTAGGAGTACATTAGGCCTACTGGTAATTCCGAGTCAAAAACGCTGGTCCTCTGATAGTTGTTTTGGAAACAACACGACGCAAACAAGACTGCTTCAACATCTGGTCCCCTGACCGTTATCAAGTCTGAATGTATGCAGTCTCTCGTGGTTGGACAGAGCAGAGAACTGCCGGCATTTTTATTTGTATTTACCCCAAAATGGCAAGTCTGCTTAACTTTATATATAAATTTCACTTTTACTTATTGTACTTTGTATTTGTATGTATGTAACCATGAACCAGTCAATGCTGAATGTCAATAAAATATTAAGATATAAAAATATCATTAACATAACTGCTGTGAAAACACATATTTTGGTTAAAATGCGCTTTTGGGTATTGACATGTGAAAAGGGTGTATTATATATTAACATTTTTGTGCTTTTAAGATATAAATATACACAGTCATTTGTTTATTCAATTTGTTAATGCAATATGGTTGTTCATGGTAACAAAAAAAATCATTGAAGTTAAAGCATGTATTTTCCGGTGTGACTAATTACCGGATTGCACCGTATAACACAGGATGTCAACGGGTTGTGCAATCTGGTATTGCACAGGATTGTACCGGATTGCACAAGCTACTACCGGATTTCATTTGAGCTGTTTAACAGTACCTCTTAATAAATATGATTTCGAACTTAGCGTTTACAGCTGTGACCTTTCATTTGATTTGAACTGTTTTAGGACTTCTGTTTCACTTTTATGTCTCTATGTCTTTATTATTTCGATGTATAATTATGTGTATCTTACTTTCTGCGCTGGTTAATATAATGAATGTATGTGTAAAAATTCTCTAAAGCGTTATATGTTTAAACACATAAATTGTCTTATCTTAATTAATAACTTGGCAATGGTCTTTTTTAAACATTATTTTTATTATTAAGTTTTGCTAATTTCCATCAGATTTTTTTGTATAATCTGAGGGAAATATCCAAATCAATCAATAATGACTAAAATGATGTGATTTCGTCAACCATGTCAAGGCAAGATTTTCCAGTCAAAAATAACCAGAATGCATCATTTTGCATCCTCAAATTCGATTTTTTTTTTTGCGGGGAGGGGGGGGGGCTGCCTTCGGGCGCTCCCTTTGGCTCTTTTGGCCACCAAAAAAGCAATTTTTTGGACCACTTGGGACTATGACTGAGTTTCTAGCACTGGCCTGGGTCGATCAATTTTGATTAGGGAAGGCGGGTTGAAAGTACCATTTTCTTACTTTATTTTTTTTTATTTATTTTTTTATTTATTTTTTTTTTCTTCCATTAATTTTAGTGTTGGTCTTTTTTAGTAGGGTCTGTCAGGTTACCAGAACCACACATATATTTTTGTTAGACCTTAGGTAGCTTGTACGTTTGTTGAAACATGTATAAAATGGATGTTCTTTCCTCTTTTACACATTACATGCTTTGACTTCAGTTTAATTTGTTACCTGGGCACAGCCGGAGGCACTTTTTTTACTATACATAATTATTATGTATTACTATTGTTTCTACATGTATTTGATATATTCCAATACAGATCATGCGTTTGATTTAGTAATGCTTTACACTGCTTTATCAAAGTTTCTGACTGAGACCATGAGAGGCCGCAATCAAATATACCCCAAATTAACAGCTTTACGCTGCATTTTGTGTGGGTCTTGCGTACCAAAGTGTCGATGTATGGATCCAGTATGTGAACACACCCAGGTCAATTTTTTCAGGATGCACGAAGTTCTGTACATAAAAAGGAATTCATCAGTTCTTGTAAGATGCCAATGTCTATATTGGCTCAAAATGTGCCAGCATCCACACCAATTGAAGAAACAAAGTACAGACCCATATCTCTTTCATGGACTGCGAATTAGGCCAAACCCACATCAATCACTCTCTATGGCACAGATGTTGGCGTATACTTTCCCACCTACTTAAAGATAGGGCCGTTATCCCAGTGTATATTATGGATCGTGGCTGAATTTTGCATGAATGTGTTTAACAAAGTAATGGTATAGTGCCTGACCAAAAAAAAAAAAAGGTTGGGGGGGGGGGGAGGGTGTTGAGGTGTGAGTTCCCTGATTCCCGGGAATGCCCAACTCAGATTTGAGACACCTAAATGCCTATACATGCATACATAAAATATTCCGAAAATTTCAACTAAAGATATAACAGGAATATTATGACATTTTTAGGCGGACAGCTGATTAAAGCCGACCGTTTCCAGCCAACTGCGTGACCTGGGGTACAATATTATTGCTGTATTTCTATTCAACTATTTTCTTCACTGAAGTTAGCCTAAATTTGTTTAAAACATTGGTATCTAATTCCGGCGGCTGTCGTCGGTGGATGGCGACGACACCGAAGTCCAATTTAGTTCATTGGAGCTCAGCAGACTGCGACGGCGAGCGGAAGGCTTTCATCGCTAACTGCCTTTGTCTGCCGCTCTCTCACGCCGATTGCTGTTCTTTACAGTCAAACCCATGAAACTATTTGTGAATATGAACTTAGCTGGACTCGAGAAAGCGGGAATCCTTACGAATCTGACAAGTTCTTGTATAATATACCCTGGCTTACTTTGTTTCATTCAATTATCTTACAGGAGATCCTTTTTAAATACTTAATAAAACGTGAAATGACATTCTTCTTTCCACTTTACACACACACACACACACACACATACACAAATACACACACACACACACACATATATATATATATATAATCGCTTATCCATATATCAGTCTATCTATCTATGTATCTATCTATCTATCTATCTATCTATCTATCTATCTATCTATCTATCTATCTATCCATCTATATATATATATATAAATATATATATATATATATATATATATATATATATATATATATATATATATATATATATATATTAAGATTATTAATTGAAAAAAAAAACCCTTGTGCCCCACTTCATGGCCAATCTGGATCACATTTAAAAATTGTGGTCTGAAGGGAACAATGTAGCAAGGCTTACCTCTTACATGTAAATAATCCGATATTATGTTCTTAACAGCATACAATGCACGTCTTAAATAATAATTTAAAATCAAGCATGTAGATGATGTGTGCGACTTTTTGACTCAGTAATTTATATCTAAAACCGATACAATTTCATTGATTTCAAGTGTATACAATAAAACCCCGCCGTCTGATTCATTAAATAAAGCAAGTAAATTGTGTCTAAAACATATGCAGACGAATCATATTCCGAGCCTGTATTTCTAAACTGGAAGTGACGGACGAAATTAATGTTTACTTCTCCTACTCTCACTCTTCTCCACGTGCAAAACCTTCACCCAATGTCAATTACATACTGTCACTAAGAAACGTTTCTTGTGTTGTACTCAGGAATGGGACACAGCGTATTTTTTATTCATTAGACAAATAAAAAATCAACAAAATGATAATACATTGAAATGCATCAGTATTTCTTGGTCAAGGAGTTGCCGTTATAATGGAACCATGTTACCGAATTGACGATAAAGATTAACTGGCGACAATAGACATAACATAACAGAGAGCAGGTCATCTTACAAATGTACAGTCACAAACATGAAATATAAATATATACTAGTGAACGTGTACATATATATATATATATATATATATATATATATTTATTTATATATTTATATATATATACATATATATATATATATATATATATATATATATATATATATATATATATATATATATATATATATATATATATATATAATAGTGAACGTGTGTGTGTGTGTAAAACACTCTCTGGCAGGTAAAAAATTTGAGTGATAGAGCAAAATTTGTTCAATTTGCTAATCTCTTATAATTATGCTCATGTGTTGTGTCACTACAGAAGCCATATGGTGCCCACCAACAATTATTTTTTAAACTCCTGATTACGAGTTTCCCTCGCAATTACAGGATTTTTCTTGTAATAACGAGCTTTCTCTCGTAATTAGGTCATTAATGCAAAATGTTTGAAATGTGATAAAACAAAAAAATTTATTTTGAAAAATATAAACGTTTGTTTTGTTTCACAGTGTTAATTTTACATTACAACTAAGATCAACGTGCTTCACATTTGTGCACCAATATATAACACTGGGTTGCAGGTCAAACTGATGAAACACTTGCGAGGTGTGTATCTAAATTAATTATCGTACCAGCACCCATCTTCACAACACATATAAAATTGAGACTACTTTTAACGACATGTTTAATATTTTGCCATTTTGTCATAAGTTATGTTGGTGCAAAAGTAAAATATTGTGTACTATTTTGAGTGAAGCAAAAAAGCAAAAAAACTATATATATAAAACCCGGTTACCATAAGAAATCATTTGTTCGGTATATAGTTGAACTGTAATGAAAGTTATTGACCTGGTACCTGTACTTCCTCATTGACCTAAAATTGCGTTTCCATGTTTGTCACGTTTAAATCTTAAATTCACATATTGTGACCTGATAGTAATTAGCTACATGCGTTTATGGCTTTAGCTTACTATTCTATATAAAAAAAAGGAGAAGATTCGGTTTAACTGCCTCAATAAAGCTTAATGGATATAAACAGAATGTAGAGCAGCTTACGCTTCGAGAGTATAGTTTGTTAGCTGAAAGGCCTCATGCACTTCCTTAATCCACTTGGAGGTTTAGCTTTTAGGGGTCAAGGGAATACATACAGAGTTTTGGCAAATCATATGTTTCCATCAATACCCCCCCCCCCCCACACACACACACAAAAAAAATACAAAAAGCAAAAGGAAAGGGAGGGATGGCAAGGAAAGCTAAGAGAAGAGTAAAAGGAAATGAAAAAGAAAAAAAGACGTGTTCAAAGCAACTGCAGCTTCGCCATTCAGTAGATCAAACTGCCATGAAAAATAATGCAGTGCTTCCAAGGAAGATGATGCAACGCATCATATGCAAGGTTTTACTGTATACGTTGTATTTGTAGAATAGCCAAGGCGTCAGCTGCACGATCAACTAACTTAAGCAAGCAATTTATACTCGTACACAGACAAGCATTCACAAATATTTGAGGACTTTTAGGTTAAATGTTGACTTCCTTGCATTTGTTGCTAGGCCCACTTACAATATTTGTTGTATTTTCAGGAAATCGCACTGGAACACATGCAGGTACATGCCCAGCTGACATTAAAACAATCAATTTAGGTATACGTATATTCTAGTGCAAGTTTATTGTTATTTTCGGGTACCTTTAAAAAGGAAGTTTTAAAGCGAGTTTTAATCAAGAGATGTTTCCTCGTACTTAATACCGAGCCATGACTAAGAATGATATATTAAAAGTTCATTTCGAACTTTAAGTGTCACACAACATATAGAGCATGTGTGACACAAAATTTTTACATACTTGTTTTCGATGGCCGTTCGGTTTTATAATATATGGGGCAAAATTATGAGGAGTTTATATATATATATATGTGTGTGTGTGTGTGTGTGTGTGTGTGTGTGTGTGTGTGTGTGTGTGTGTGTGTGTGTGTGTGTGTGTGTGTGTGTGTGTGTGTGTGTGTGTGTGTGTGTGTGTTTTATATAAACATTCTTTTGCTTGATAAATTCTAACGACCGAGCGGACGCGGCAATTTATTGGAGTGGTGACTTCGGTATGTTTCACAAAGAAACAAGCATGTGTTTTGGCTATATCGGAAAGGAAAGTTCACAGTGAAATTAAATTGACAAGGTAAAATATGATTCACATTACTCATTTGGACAGACTATGAGACAACTAGGTATTTTGGTTTATTTTTAAGGGACAGCTCTTCTGATAGGATCAGGTGCGGGAGTGTCTTTGTTGGTGGTCTGCATCGGTACTATTTTTGCATGGTGAGTTATGCAACCAACGGTGTTTGGGGACCATACGTTCTCGCGTTACAGTAAATATGCGGAGAACAGTCTTTTTGTGATATTATTATTATTAAGACCACCAACTCCAAATTAATATTTTTATCAGATTATCATTAAAACCTTGAACTCCCAATTCGTTATCTTCAGTACTTATACTTAAATTAAAACAAATTAATTACCTTCGAGAATAGTATATAATAATGCTAAAACAAATGCTATTTCAAAGGTTCAGGTTGTCTTCGCATGAAGATTTTAAAGTAACGAGGGTGGCTATCAATCACGCAAGACACCAGGTAGATGACAGATGAAGACCACAGAAAGTAAAACAGTAAAAAAGAAAAAAAATGTAACAAAGATTATTCGAAAGTTTGGTTACAATAATTTTGCAGATTTTAGACTTGCTAGTTCTGCCACTTAATTTTATCATTTGGCATCATTCTGTTTTAATATTCACTTCAGACATTTTAGGCTCACATGTTTTTTGTCAGGTTACCCTCCCCCCCCCCCCCCCCCCCCCCCCCGACTATCGGTAGCAAGCAGCGGCCGACGACAGAATCACGTTTGCCTAATTATACTTAAAATTATGTTCAGAAAAATCATGTTTTGATAGAATGTTTTTGACATAAATGCATCTGACTCATTTTTTTACATGTCTAAATGCAGATTTATTGAATATTAAAAAAAACCCCTCAAAAATGACAGTATTTTCTCAAATGTCAGAAACCCAAAACAGTACCTTTAGACATTGACCCAGGGTTGGCTGTGAAATACAGCTTAATTGTTTCGAGACTTTTATAGTGAGGAGTAGGTGTCACCATCATAGGCTTTGTTTTACATTTCTGGTGCAGGATGTCCATTGTTGCGGTACCTGTTAGGATTTCCCTTAGTTTGTACGGGTGGTCTAGCTGCAACTGTCTATTTTACAATTACTGGGACTGAATATAATGCCCCAGTTTGATCATACTTAAGTTTTACACTGGCAGCTGGTTTAACTAGGATAAGCTTTCCACCTAGGAAGGGTACATACTGGTTCAGGGGTAAGTCAAATTGTTCTTATTCGAACCTATACTATACAAATTTAGGAGTTATGTTTTGTTTGATAGGCATTCTCTTTCACAATGAAGCGCTGCATTTATAAGCAAAATTTCATGTATTTAGCTAATTCATCATTCTCTACGTTTGAATTTTTTATTCATTATTATGTGGGTTGTCTTTGCTGAATATTTAGCTTAGACAAGGAGCCGCTACTCAGAGAGACACGTACGGGTATAGGCTCCGAAATATGTTCTGAGTGGTTACCCGCTTAAGACACTTTAATTTTTGGGGGCTATTACAGCCTGTGTCAGAATTCTACAGAGAAACGTGTGCAATATGGACAATAGTACTTCCGTGTGTATATAAGTTGGACATTGGCAGGTTAGCTTATGGGGAGTAAAGATTTCGGACTGCGAAATAGGGTAATGACTACTACAGAGTGGTTCTAGATACAAAGAGAATAACACAATTTTGGCAGTTATTGAAACCTTCAACTTAACTTTTTGGCCGATAAAGTAATTACAATCAGGGCAGCTGTGCATTCAGTTCAATGAGCGCTACGACACGGTCCATAGTATGACAACACAAGTGTCCCTGATCCACGTTTTAGGTCATATTACTGCTTTTTGCGATTGCGCTTAATGTGGGCACGAAACAATAGACACAAGGAGGGAAGTTCCAGTACTTGAAAAGTTTCTGATGCACATATAACCCGAATTTGAATACACTACAGTTAAAATTTCTGTCATGCGTAAAATGAGACACCGACCAAATATTTACAGCTCCATACAAATTTAGGGCCACTTTTGAGATAGTAGTGTGGGGAACTCTGCTTCCCACTTTATACTTTTACTCGTATTATTTTAAACACTTATTCATACAAAAAGGTCATGACGCCTAATACGGATGTAATTCCCTTGCTTGCTGGGCCGAACCTTCAACATACAGTACAGTACAGTACTTTTGATTGTTCGAACATAGTGGAACAGAGCCCAGTCCACCGCGTTAACAAAGCAGCAATTCCAGTTTCAAGAACGGGACATTGACGGTTACTAAGATGACCATGGGCAGGCAAACAAATGACTTTCAAATATATCTGCATGGTGAAAGGGAAATTGTCATGGTAAAATGTGTCTAAAGATTTGTGATATTTATAAGCCTTAAACGAGCATAAACAATTTTTGAGTTTTGTGATCAATTTCATTCAGTACTGGCTATAGCTGGCTAGAGTGTGCAGTTGTGAATATATCATTTAAAATCGGCACATGATAACCGTACTTCATAAGCATAGCAAAGCAGTGTATCCATTGTTGACTAGTTTTAAAAAAATCCCAATTTTTAGCAGGAAAATAATTGGACGAGAAGATAATATCCCAAGCCAATAACAAAATTAAAACAGAAGGAGTATATGCCGAGAATAATGCGTAAACCGATCAACACGCTCAAGCCTATTGGCCAGATGGTGTGACCAAAAGTCAGCCACATGGTAGGATTTTAGGTCAATTTAGTCCAGGCTCTGAAAGCAATTAGCGTCAATCTGGTGTCCTGCATGTGGCCATTTTGAGCCAATAAACAGATGACTCAATGTGCTTTTCTATTAACATGTAAACAACCACGTTTCTAGAGGTTGTAGAACATTCCCCATTGTGGATGCATGTGAATTTTTTTAGTTGTGACAAATATTAAAATTGATATTTTGCACCTCAAAATCATGATGTTATCATAGGTGACACGCTGATATTGGGAATAAATGTTGTGTTCCTAACGCTAGTTCGAAAGAGACTAGGGTGTTAGTGTATATAGTGAATACATTGGTCTTTTGAAGTCCGAAAGTCCAAGCACACAAGGCAATTTTTACCAAATCTTGCAGAAGTCTCGAGTTTTCAGAACAAGGCAATACATGGCAATATGCAGTAGGATTAAATATTTGGGCCTGGCTTGGACCAACCATATGAACCGTGGTCAAGAAATACCAATCTTTATTTAAGATTTCAACTGCAACAGGCCATACACACAGTTTTTCCTTCTTCGCACAGTAGACTATGACCGATGAAATATGTAATGCAAATTTTGAAATACCCTCATGCCGCCAGGATGGATCATGATGTGACATAAGTAATTGCTTTCCAATCTTGGCTACTGGTAACTCATCCCGAGACACCCAAAGCTGGGTATAGGGCCACGTGGCTATCTGGAAGTCGCATGCCGCATAAAACTATACAAGGAATCTTCTTATGATGCCTAAAATATGTTAGTAAGAATATCAGAAGCGTATAAGGCCCAATGTGACCAGATCAGCATGATGCTGTTCTCGTTATCTCTGAACATTCACAAACAGTGCTCTAAGGTCCACTGTATGAATTGTACTAATGATCATGATGATCCAAATTTCCGTGATTTCTTGTTGACTAAAACAGGACAAAAGAACATTCACAGGGGCAGCCCATTTATGTTATATTGGAATTCCTCTCTTTCTCATACAAATTAACTAACATTGAAAAAAAAAAAAACAAAAAAAAAACAAAAACAAAAACAAAAACAAAAACAAAAACAAAAACAAAACAAAACAAAACAAAAAAAAAAACAAACAAAAACAAAACAAAAACAAAAAAACAAAAAAAACAAAAAAACAAAAAAAACCACGGATTCCCAACTTTGCAAAAAAGTTAATTGTCCCCATGTTTTACTTTGTATGAGAACGTGGGCAACATGAAGAACACACGTGCACAACTTAAAGGGGTATTCCTTGTGACTTAAGACGACATTATCAAAACAAGGACACTACGATACCAAACTCACAAGCTTGAGAACATATTTTGACATTGCAATATCGTTTGACATGTACAAATTATAGCTTTAATGTTACCTTAAAATTGAAGTATCTTAAAGTTTCTTGTCTAGTTTTGGTAGAGGAAAACATGAAACTATCAAAAGAACAGAAAGATGCCTTCCAAAACTTTGTCTGTCTACATGCTACCATATGCATTGTTTCCGTCAGAGTACGACTAAATCAATGGTGCTGAAGTTTGCTGGTTCAAGACTCGCTCGTTCCGTGGGCACAATATATATATATATATATATATTGAAATGTCTGTAGAACTCAAGATAGTGGTGTAGTCTTGATTAAATGTTCCCACATATTGCAACTGTAAATTATTTAGAGAGCTCATAGGAAACGTACATTTGCAAACGACTGCTCCTGTCCGTCACGTTTTTCGTACTTCAAATTTCAGTTATCTGCTATCAAATATGTGCTTTAGGAACAAAAAAGAAACCCTCTCGCCTTAGACTTCTGTACATGGACTCGAAGCAGCTATTACATGTTCGTACATAAAAGCAGCATATCTGCTAGATTTTATTGATCATCATTGTTGACTCAGTCACATTTTTTCAAAAACACTGTTTACGAATGATGTTAATAAGCAGCCCATCTAAAGTATGTTTTGACGTCAAATTAGAAGGTAACAGTATTCAGTTTGTTACATTTGTCATCTTGAGTTGAATATGATGAAATAATATTTAGGTTACAGTTGGAAAGAAGCCCCAGAATGTATTCATGTCTTTACAGGATTCTGATGAGGTTTCTTATACACGAAAATTAACAAATTACACTGCAAGGCGTATGTTTTTAAGAGATTCATTTTTTTAAACTTTCAGATAACATTCAGATATTATGTGATGTTAGTTTACTTGATATGACTGGTAATCTCACGAAACGTTGCTCCACTTCGATAAGTGGACTTTGAGAGGTTTCATCCAGAGTACCCAACATTGTGGCCAATATTGTGCGACAAAACGGAAACGGTTCAATGCTGTGTACAGAAAAATAAAATTCTATTTCGAGGCTGTAATTGTTTTGATTCTTCAAATCCCAACACATACTAAGCTCATTGAAAACGAGACAAAAAAGCTATTAACGGGGATATAAAACATTACTTTTTCCTCTGTCCACCGCATACATTTGCTCTTTGTCCTTTAAATGCCATTGTCTTTAGATGTGCTCCCTTTTTCTGCAAACAGTTTATAAGATTTTCAGACTTTGAAAATTATTCATCCATTTTTATTTTTCAGACGAGCTGCTTTGTCAGTCAGCTAATCTTTAAAGAGGCTTAGTCGTCCGCTGTGCGTTCACCTGTCAGTCTTTCAGTTCACAATTACCTTTCCAATTTCTAAACCGTCATCCATACTCGACTCCAAACTACTCCTAAACCGTCACCGACATTTGTTTCAACTTTGGTGCAGGATGCACCTTAAGTTGGTGTCTACCAAGTTTGTATAAATCACGCTGCACATTATTTAGATTTTTGTGAATTCTTTGGTTATTTTTGTATTTGCTTTTTGTTTGTCTGTTTGTTTGTAGGTTGGGTTTTTTTTTGTTTTTTTGTTTTTTGTTTTTTTTTGTGTTTTTTTTTTGTTTTTGTTTTTTTTTTTTTGTTCTTTTGTTTTTTTTGTTTTTTTTTGTTTTGTTTTGTTTTTCTTTTCTATTGTTTTTTGTCTTTGTTTTACACAATTATGGAATTCCGTCTTAGAATTGCTTAGCCAATTGCTTTAAGACATAGCAAAACTGCTGGGTACTTCAGACACAAATTTGTAAAACATGTGGCACTTAATTTTTTCTATTCTTTTAATGGTTTGTCATGCTTTTAATCTTTTTGATTTCTTGTCCAAAACTGTCGTTTATTGTACATTGAGGAAGCGTCAAACAAAGTTGTTTACTTTGTTGACATACTGTAATATCTTACTTTCATATTCTCTCCTCAACTGTCTGCCAGATGCTTTTCAAAGTCGATCGGGATACGTCACGGAAGAGTTTGTATGGAGTTTGTTTAAATGGTTGCGGTCCAGTAATTTTTATTTTATTTTATTTTTTTTTAAATGATTTTTTGTCATCAAAATCTCTTAAAATCGTTTTATTTCTAACCGCTTGCCCGACTGATTCGAAATTGAAGAGGCTTATCTTTGGACTGTCGTATCCTGCATTACACATGTGTCTTTTAGAATTCCCTCAAAGTGTCGTTCTCTTTCCTCATAAGGGATTAATATGGGTCCGATTTTAGTGCGATCAATTGGCGAAAGTTGGCTCGGTTTTTCTAATGAATAAATTACGTGCAAACCAAAACTGAAATATTACTATCATCAATCTCATAAACAGATGGCCTTGTTTTTCGCAGATTTTAGCTCGCCCCAGAAAATCGGACATCATTATAAGTGAACCAAATACCGTGTATTCAGAGACTCCTCGGAATGCTGAGTAAGGCACTGCATTGCATCATCGAATTCAGATTATTTTTCATGAACAGTGTGCTGTGGAAGTGTATTTAACTTACTGGGAGATATATTTTTGAAAGTTGTTAGAGTTTAACTTCTTGTAACTATTAAAACAGTACACAAATAAAGAACGTATTTAGTGAATACAGCCGCATGTTAATCTGTGGAACCATGAGATAATGATCATGAAAAAGCCCAGAAAAACATTATGATGTACTCAGGTTTAAGCTTGTCCTGTCTCTTTTGCAGAACTGCGTACGATCTTGCAACAATTGAGGCAGAGAGTAAAAGCGTGCAGTACAGTGATCCCCCAAAATAACGCATGGGCTTCACACAGCATTATCCACGTCGTTAACAAAATGATGACCTGGGTTAATGGCTCATAAGGATGTCTTCTACAGCTTTAAAGTCGTCATAAAAAACTTTACTATAGTTATGGCTTTTAACGGAAATGATGACATATACGGGCAGATCAGGATGTACATACTTTAAATTTGTTTAATAATATTTTAGTCCGGAAATAATGGTGTCTGTTGAAAACACGAAAGATGTTAAAATAGTAATAATATGTTAATCGAATGAACAGTTCATAGTACTCTTTTTAATTAACTTTACTTGTTCAAATGTGCATGTGGACCGTAAAAACCTATCGTTGAATAGATGCTACATGGAAATTTTACTATGCCTCAGAAGAACCTGCATGTAAAGAATTTGCCATCGAGATTTGTTGTTAATGACCATGACATCTAGCTGCAACAAGTTTCGCTGCACTCTTCCTCTTGAACATTCTCATTTTGTGTACCAAGTGATGGCAAAATAATTCAACATAATATGTGAAAGAAAGTGTGAAAATAGGGAACTGTCTCAGAATAATCTACATCGGATTTTTGTGCTTAATTGCTTTGTAGCTCCAAGTAAGAAGAGCCATGATATGTATTGGTAGTTTGCCCACTATCTACTTTCATATAACCAAAACGACACACGTCATTACATAAGGATGACTATGTAATCAAATAGTTGTGAACAATCATGGCTAGGTTTGAGTTCTGTTCATTTTCTGCCAAATGTTTTGTGATGAATCATGCAGTTCGCTTTATCTTTTCTGTACATGTGTAATATCATTATGTGGTGCCTTGGTTTTTGTGTGATGAAGTGTTAGGTGGATATTTATCCAGACTTTTGTGCGAGTTAGTCATTTTAATCATTATTCAAAAGCACTGACAGAATTCATTGCCGAACCCAGAACCAATAGTTAATTACTGGAAACCACCATTGGCCCACAATGAATATAGCGATTTAAAATTAGAAACTGGAAAAAACATTAAATACGTAGGGCATATTTCTGTCAAAATGTCAAAAATCAAATGTGTTCAATGCTATGGCACGTTTTCTTTTAATAACTGTTTTCGTACAATATTGTATTATGATTTATATGGATTATTTTTTTTTTTTTGAATTCCACATATTTGCAATACAAGATGTCTTACAAATGTTACATGGCTACAAAAAGAAATAGTTTTCCAGGATGTATTGTAAAATAACGGGTCTGTATGACAATTATTCTGCGTAATTTTGAGCAATAAAACAATATATTAAAATAAAGACAGAGCATACAGATAGTCATGGAAGTTACATGACGGGTTTTCATATTTGTTAATCCACCAGCGCTTGGGACCATGGTCTTAGTCAACGCCCATTTCCAAAACATCTGAAGAATCAATGATCATGAAATTGTATGGGAAACCTTTATTATTATCTGGCAACCTGTCATGACATTGTAACACCATCAAGAAAAGAAAAAAAAATAGAGCATGTGGAATGGCTTGTTGACTAGATCACAGACCTAAATCCTACGCATGTTGCAATGTCCATATTAAAACGAATCAAATTATTAGCTTGGTATATTTATACCTGTTAAGGAATAATTTTAAAAATCTGGAAAAAAAAACAAAAAAAGCTCCAAGGATGAGCTATCGACGCAGCAAAAGATGAAAGACTAAAACAATTCCGATTGATTAAATTACTAAAGACACTATCAGTTACATAATGTTACCTCTCAACCACCATTGCCTCTGTGTCTGGGCATGACACCCAAGAAATCGAGTTAAGTTTCACTTACTTGAACCTCAATACCTGACCGTCCCGTGGCGCCATCTCTCGGTTCTTGTACATGTCAACTGATGGTGACTCCTGGTGCTCCCCTTCTCATCCTTCCTCTGAGGGCGCCATAACTGGCTTGCTCGTTCGAGTTGAGGGATTCATGAACTTTTGTTCACCATAACTGTTCTAATGCTTCATGTACTTTCCTTATTGAGGAAAATCTCTCAGCAGTCCAGGACTCTTATGATGCCTAGATAGCTGATTTCGTATGTGTGGATACCAGTGAAAATATTACGCAGTAGAGCTGGTCGTTTGAATTGTAACCTAACTTTTCAAGATGGCATCTCAATGTTCAGATCGCAGAAACAGGGAGGACAGTGCCTGCTGGGCTATTATTACTTGGTGGGGTCTGCAGAATTCATTTCTGAGCCTCCCTTGACTTACTGATTGCTTAATTTGACCTTATGGATGCAAGTGGGAAAAGTGGATCCAGGACTGGTAGGTGCTGGCTTTACACATTTCTTTTCCAGGATGGCGTTTTGGCCAATTAAGTTGCAGACAGGTTGAAGACAGTTGACGTGCTGTGGTTTAGAGACCACTTCTCCATGCTCTTGTTGGGTAAATTGAAAGAAGTAAGACTTACACCGCCACTTGTGGTTTTAGTGACCACTTCTCTTTACCTTTGTTGGATAAACTGACAGCAGTATGACTCACAAGGCCACTTCATGGCAACATGCATCATGATTATTGCTTGGTTGTCCTTTAATTTGACCACATGTTCTCTGAATACTCACATGGGTTTTGTGTCAGGTCAGGAGATGACAATTGTCTTCTTCCTTGCATCTATGGTCGGAAGTCTGTGTGCAAGAAATCACCTTATTGGAAGCTTGAGCATTCCAAAATACCTGATAGTTGACCACAGCTCCTTACTCACTAATCTGCGGTTTAGACATGTCTGCTCGGACCCAGATACTATTGATCTGATCCATGTACTGTTTTCCTGGCTGTTGTTCTTTGGAATTTTCTTCAGAGAAGTCAGCCATACATTTACTAAAGCTGTCGAGTTCTTGGTCTTTTGGGTCGGAACATGCTGAGCAAGGTCATGTACAACTAGTGTGTCTGGAGTGAGAACTTTTGCCGCTTTGATCACTAAGAGTAAAGACCTATGGGTTTCAATTTAAGTGTTTCAGAACCTCAGCCAATCTGAGCACTTGGGTGTGGTAAGAGACTCTTCCTCTGCTCCTGCTGTCACTGTTGCCAAGTATCTCTTGGCGATAATACCCTTGGGGCCCGTGCCACAAGCATATTTCTGAGTGGCTGCCCCTTTAAAGAGCCTCCAAAATGGAGACCTTGAGGTTTCCATACTGGTATTCTGGAACCGTGGCTAGTGGGAATGCTCAGACCAAGTCTGGGGGGTCCAGGAAACCAACACCTTGGCAAAATTCCCAGGCTCCACAGTTGTGGAGCTCGAATTGTAATCCAAGGCAATGGAGATAGAAGGAAGACACCCTGATCTGTAAGGGTGCCTTCAGGCGTCAGTGGGCCTTTGAATCGGGTGGTGTTTATGAGAACCAAGGGGAGCACATCTCCTAGTAGGTGTCCTCTCGACACTTAGACTCTCTCCAGCCCCACCTGCCAGCAGATTTCTCAGGTAGCTGTGGGCCTTGAGACTAGTCTCCCTGAAACCCAGCTGGATCCCTTTGGCCAGCATATATCTTGTTGGTGGTGGCTGGGACCACTGCACATGGTTGACTGGAACCTCCCCTCCCTGCCTCTCAGCAGGCTGAGTAGGTGGAGGTGGCATGTGAGGCTGGGGAGACTTTCACTGAAGACTTTGCAACCCCAGCACCAAGTGTGGAGATGCGGATGGGTCCACCACTTCGCCACTTACTCTCCAACCTGGAGGCCATGCAGCAACCTTGCATATCCATGGACATTACTTCTGCTCTGCTGGCGGGCTTAGATTATGTTAAAGCATTCATTCAGAGCCTAGTTGGTGACTAAGTGCGGTCCTGCCAGTGAGGATCAAGTAAGTGAAACTTAACTTGATTTCTTGGGTGTCATGCCCAGTCACAGAGGTTTTTGCAATGGTGGTTGAGAGGTAACATTCGGGAAATGATAGTGTCTTCAGTATTTTTATTCGATCGGGATTGTTGTTTTAGTCTTTCTATCTTTTGCTGCGTCGATAGCTAATTCTTGGAGCTTTTCTTTTTTTTTTTCCAGATTGTTTAAATTACTCTTTAACTGTTATAACTATACCAAGCTATTAATTTGAATCGTTTTAATATTGACATTACAGCATGCGTAGGATTTAGGTCTGTGATCTAGTCAACAAGCCGTTTCACATGCTCCATTTTTTTCTTTTCTTGATAGTGTTACAATGTCATGACAGGTTGCCAGATAGTGATAAAGGTTCCCCATACAATTTCATTATCATGAATCCTTCAGATGTTTTGGAAATTGGGTTTGACTAAGACCATGGTCCCAAGCGCTGGTGGAATAACAAATATGAAAACCCGTCATATAACTTCCATGACTAACTGTATGCTCTGTCTTTGTTTTGATATATTGTTTTATTGCTCAAAATTACGTAGCATAATTGTTATACAGACCCGTTGTTTTACAACACATCATGGAAAACTATATTTCTTTTTGTAACCATTTCATAAAGATGTTTAGAGTTTACCGAATGCAGAAGTCAGTTATCAAAGTATAGCCATGTAACATTTGTTAGACCTCTTATATTTCAAATATGTGGAATTCAAGAAAAAACCCAAAACATAATCCATATAAATCATAATACAATATTGTACAAAAACAGTTATTAACAGACAACGTGTCATATCATTGAACACATTCACATTTTGACAGAAATATGCCCTACGTATTTAATGTTTTTTCCAGTTTCTAATTTTAAATAGCTATATTCATTGTGGGGAAATGATGGTTTCCAGTAATTAACTGTTGGTTCTGGTTTCGGTAATGAATTCTGTCAGTGCTTTTTAATATTGACTCAAAATGAATAACTTTTACAAACGTCTGGATAAATATCCACCTAACACTTTATCACACAAAAACCAAGGGCACCACATAATGATATTACACATGTACAGAAAAGATAAACCAAACTGCGTGGTTCATCACAAAACATTTGGTAGAAAATGAACAGAACTCAAACCAAGCCATGATTGTTCACAACTATTTGATTACATAGTCATCCTAATGTCATGACGTGTGTCGTTTTGGTTATATGAAAGTAGATAATGGGCAAACTACCAGCAAATATCATGGCTCTTCTTACTTGGAGCTACAAAGCAATTAAGCACAAAAAATCTGATGCAGATTGTTCTGAGGCAGTGCACTATTTCAGTACTTTCTGTCGCATATTACGTTGAATTATTTTGCCATCACTTGGTGCACAAAATGAGAATGTTCAAGAGGAAGAGTGCAGCGAAACTTGTTGCAGCTAGATGTCATGGTCATTAACAACAAATCCCGATGGCAAATTGTTTACACGCAGGTTCTTCTGAGGGATAGTAATATTTCCATGTAGCATTTATTTGACGATAGGTTTTTACGGTCCACATGCACATTTGAACAAGTGAAGTTAATTAAAAAGAGTACTATGAACTGTTTATTCGATAAACACAGTTTTACTATTTTAACACATTTATTACGTTCTTTTGAGTTTTCAACAGACACCATTATTTCGGGACTAAAATATTATTAAACAAATTCAAAATATGTATATCGTAACCTGACCGTATATGTCATCATTTCCGTTAAAGGCAATAAGTGTAGTAAAGTTTTTATACTTTCTTCACATTGGTTTTGGAAAAGAAATATTGATGCTTTGGCAAGTCTGGAATCTCTTTGCTGTCATTGTTGGGTTTGGAATTAATGAATATGGATCAGGTTTTTCTGTACTATTTGAAAATTACTTCATTGGCTATGTTGTGCTGTGGGCTTTGTTCTCCGACTCATAGTTATAGTGGAGGTAGAGTGTGTTTGTAATGTTCCAGATTCATAAATATCACAAAAACGATGTAGGCCTACTTTACTCTTTTGCTGTAAACCAAGGTGACTGACAAGTCGGAAAAACTAAAAGGCGATAGGCCTAACAGGTCTCTTTTTATTTTTGGCAGAAGTAATGAAATTTGTGTTTTTGGTGGTTAGGCCTATACATTTTGGAAATGAACTAGTGTCTGCAGTTAATGATGAATATTTCTAAGGTTGAGAGGATCGATTTAAAACCACCAGTTGCCTTTTATGGGTGACTGCCTGTCTCAAGTCAGGAGAGAAATTTGTTTCTTCACATTGGTTTTGGAAAAGAAATATTGATGCTTTGGCAAGTCTGGAATCTCTTTGCTGTCATTGTTGGGTTTGGAATTAATGAATATGGATCAGGTTTTTCTGTACTATTTGAAAATTACTTCATTGGCTATGTTGTGCTGTGGGCTTTGTTCTCCGACTCATAGTTATAGTGGAGGTAGAGTGTGTTTGTAATGTTCCAGATTCATAAATATCACAAAAACGATGTAGGCCTACTTTACTCTTTTGCTGTAAACCAAGGTGACTGACAAGTCGGAAAAACTAAAAGGCGATAGGCCTAACAGGTCTCTTTTTATTTTTGGCAGAAGTGATGAAATTTGTGTTTTTGGTGGTTAGGCCTATACATTTTGGAAATGAACTAGTGTCTGCAGTTAATGATGAATATTTCTAAGGTTGAGAGGATCGATTTAAAACCACCAGTTGCCTTTTATGGGTGACTGCCTGTCTCAAGTCAGGAGAGAAATTTGTTTCTTCACATTGGTTTTGGAAAAGAAATATTGATGCTTTGGCAAGTCTGGAATCTCTTTGCTGTCATTGTTGGGTTTGGAATTAATGAATATGGATCAGGTTTTTCTGTACTATTTGAAAATTACTTCATTGGCTATGTTGTGCTGTGGGCTTTGTTCTCCGACTCATAGTTATAGTGGAGGTAGAGTGTGTTTGTAATGTTCCAGATTCATAAATATCACAAAAACGATGTAGGCCTACTTTACTCTTTTGCTGTAAACCAAGGTGACTGACAAGTCGGAAAAACTAAAAGGCGATAGGCCTAACAGGTCTCTTTTTATTTTTGGCAGAAGTAATGAAATTTGTGTTTTTGGTGGTTAGGCCTATACATTTTGGAAATGAACTAGTGTCTGCAGTTAATGATGAATATTTCTAAGGTTGAGAGGATCGATTTAAAACCACCAGTTGCCTTTTATGGGTGACTGCCTGTCTCAAGTCAGGAGAGAAATTTGTTTCTTCACATTGGTTTTGGAAAAGAAATATTGATGCTTTGGCAAGTCTGGAATCTCTTTGCTGTCATTGTTGGGTTTGGAATTAATGAATATGGATCAGGTTTTTCTGTACTATTTGAAAATTACTTCATTGGCTATGTTGTGCTGTGGGCTTTGTTCTCCGACTCATAGTTATAGTGGAGGTAGAGTGTGTTTGTAATGTTCCAGATTCATAAATATCACAAAAACGATGTAGGCCTACTTTACTCTTTTGCTGTAAACCAAGGTGACTGACAAGTCGGAAAAACTAAAAGGCGATAGGCCTAACAGGTCTCTTTTTATTTTTGGCAGAAGTAATGAAATTTGTGTTTTTGGTGGTTAGGTCTATACATTTTGGAAATGAACTAGTGTCTGCAGTTAATGATGAATATTTCTAAGGTTGAGAGGATCGATTTAAAACCACCAGTTGCCTTTTATGGGTGACTGCCTGTCTCAAGTCAGGAGAGAAATTTGTTTCTTCACATTGGTTTTGGAAAAGAAATATTGATGCTTTGGCAAGTCTGGAATCTCTTTGCTGTCATTGTTGGGTTTGGAATTAATGAATATGGATCAGGTTTTTCTGTACTATTTGAAAATTACTTCATTGGCTATGTTGTGCTGTGGGCTTTGTTCTCCGACTCATAGTTATAGTGGAGGTAGAGTGTGTTTGTAATGTTCCAGATTCATAAATATCACAAAAACGATGTAGGCCTACTTTACTCTTTTGCTGTAAACCAAGGTGACTGACAAGTCGGAAAAACTAAAAGGCGATAGGCCTAACAGGTCTCTTTTTATTTTTGGCAGAAGTAATGAAATTTGTGTTTTTGGTGGTTAGGCCTATACATTTTGGAAATGAACTAGTGTCTGCAGTTAATGATGAATATTTCTAAGGTTGAGAGGATCGATTTAAAACCACCAGTTGCCTTTTATGGGTGACTGCCTGTCTCAAGTCAGGAGAGAAATTTGTTTCTTCACATTGGTTTTGGAAAAGAAATATTGATGCTTTGGCAAGTCTGGAATCTCTTTGCTGTCATTGTTGGGTTTGGAATTAATGAATATGGATCAGGTTTTTCTGTACTATTTGAAAATTACTTCATTGGCTATGTTGTGCTGTGGGCTTTGTTCTCCGACTCATAGTTATAGTGGAGGTAGAGTGTGTTTGTAATGTTCCAGATTCATAAATATCACAAAAACGATGTAGGCCTACTTTACTCTTTTGCTGTAAACCAAGGTGACTGACAAGTCGGAAAAACTAAAAGGCGATAGGCCTAACAGGTCTCTTTTTATTTTTGGCAGAAGTAATGAAATTTGTGTTTTTGGTGGTTAGGCCTATACATTTTGGAAATGAACTAGTGTCTGCAGTTAATGATGAATATTTCTAAGGTTGAGAGGATCGATTTAAAACCACCAGTTGCCTTTTATGGGTGACTGCCTGTCTCAAGTCAGGAGAGAAATTTGTTTCTTCACATTGGTTTTGGAAAAGAAATATTGATGCTTTGGCAAGTCTGGAATCTCTTTGCTGTCATTGTTGGGTTTGGAATTAATGAATATGGATCAGGTTTTTCTGTACTATTTGAAAATTACTTCATTGGCTATGTTGTGCTGTGGGCTTTGTTCTCCGACTCATAGTTATAGTGGAGGTAGAGTGTGTTTGTAATGTTCCAGATTCATAAATATCACAAAAACGATGTAGGCCTACTTTACTCTTTTGCTGTAAACCAAGGTGACTGACAAGTCGGAAAAACTAAAAGGCGATAGGCCTAACAGGTCTCTTTTTATTTTTGGCAGAAGTAATGAAATTTGTGTTTTTGGTGGTTAGGCCTATACATTTTGGAAATGAACTAGTGTCTGCAGTTAATGATGAATATTTCTAAGGTTGAGAGGATCGATTTAAAACCACCAGTTGCCTTTTATGGGTGACTGCCTGTCTCAAGTCAGGAGAGAAATTTGTTTCTTCACATTGGTTTTGGAAAAGAAATATTGATGCTTTGGCAAGTCTGGAATCTCTTTGCTGTCATTGTTGGGTTTGGAATTAATGAATATGGATCAGGTTTTTCTGTACTATTTGAAAATTACTTCATTGGCTATGTTGTGCTGTGGGCTTTGTTCTCCGACTCATAGTTATAGTGGAGGTAGAGTGTGTTTGTAATGTTCCAGATTCATAAATATCACAAAAACGATGTAGGCCTACTTTACTCTTTTGCTGTAAACCAAGGTGACTGACAAGTCGGAAAAACTAAAAGGCGATAGGCCTAACAGGTCTCTTTTTATTTTTGGCAGAAGTAATGAAATTTGTGTTTTTGGTGGTTAGGCCTATACATTTTGGAAATGAACTAGTGTCTGCAGTTAATGATGAATATTTCTAAGGTTGAGAGGATCGATTTAAAACCACCAGTTGCCTTTTATGGGTGACTGCCTGTCTCAAGTCAGGAGAGAAATTTGTTTCTTCACATTGGTTTTGGAAAAGAAATATTGATGCTTTGGCAAGTCTGGAATCTCTTTGCTGTCATTGTTGGGTTTGGAATTAATGAATATGGATCAGGTTTTTCTGTACTATTTGAAAATTACTTCATTGGCTATGTTGTGCTGTGGGCTTTGTTCTCCGACTCATAGTTATAGTGGAGGTAGAGTGTGTTTGTAATGTTCCAGATTCATAAATATCACAAAAACGATGTAGGCCTACTTTACTCTTTTGCTGTAAACCAAGGTGACTGACAAGTCGGAAAAACTAAAAGGCGATAGGCCTAACAGGTCTCTTTTTATTTTTGGCAGAAGTAATGAAATTTGTGTTTTTGGTGGTTAGGCCTATACATTTTGGAAATGAACTAGTGTCTGCAGTTAATGATGAATATTTCTAAGGTTGAGAGGATCGATTTAAAACCACCAGTTGCCTTTTATGGGTGACTGCCTGTCTCAAGTCAGGAGAGAAATTTGTTTCTTCACATTGGTTTTGGAAAAGAAATATTGATGCTTTGGCAAGTCTGGAATCTCTTTGCTGTCATTGTTGGGTTTGGAATTAATGAATATGGATCAGGTTTTTCTGTACTATTTGAAAATTACTTCATTGGCTATGTTGTGCTGTGGGCTTTGTTCTCCGACTCATAGTTATAGTGGAGGTAGAGTGTGTTTGTAATGTTCCAGATTCATAAATATCACAAAAACGATGTAGGCCTACTTTACTCTTTTGCTGTAAACCAAGGTGACTGACAAGTCGGAAAAACTAAAAGGCGATAGGCCTAACAGGTCTCTTTTTATTTTTGGCAGAAGTAATGAAATTTGTGTTTTTGGTGGTTAGGCCTATACATTTTGGAAATGAACTAGTGTCTGCAGTTAATGATGAATATTTCTAAGGTTGAGAGGATCGATTTAAAACCACCAGTTACCTTTTATGGGTGACTGCCTGTCTCAAGTCAGGAGAGAAATTTGTTTCTTCACATTGGTTTTGGAAAAGAAATATTGATGCTTTGGCAAGTCTGGAATCTCTTTGCTGTCATTGTTGGGTTTGGAATTAATGAATATGGATCAGGTTTTTCTGTACTATTTGAAAATTACTTCATTGGCTATGTTGTGCTGTGGGCTTTGTTCTCCGACTCATAGTTATAGTGGAGGTAGAGTGTGTTTGTAATGTTCCAGATTCATAAATATCACAAAAACGATGTAGGCCTACTTTACTCTTTTGCTGTAAACCAAGGTGACTGACAAGTCGGAAAAACTAAAAGGCGATAGGCCTAACAGGTCTCTTTTTATTTTTGGCAGAAGTAATGAAATTTGTGTTTTTGGTGGTTAGGCCTATACATTTTGGAAATGAACTAGTGTCTGCAGTTAATGATGAATATTTCTAAGGTTGAGAGGATCGATTTAAAACCACCAGTTGCCTTTTATGGGTGACTGCCTGTCTCAAGTCAGGAGAGAAATTTGTTTCTTCACATTGGTTTTGGAAAAGAAATATTGATGCTTTGGCAAGTCTGGAATCTCTTTGCTGTCATTGTTGGGTTTGGAATTAATGAATATGGATCAGGTTTTTCTGTACTATTTGAAAATTACTTCATTGGCTATGTTGTGCTGTGGGCTTTGTTCTCCGACTCATAGTTATAGTGGAGGTAGAGTGTGTTTGTAATGTTCCAGATTCATAAATATCACAAAAACGATGTAGGCCTACTTTACTCTTTTGCTGTAAACCAAGGTGACTGACAAGTCGGAAAAACTAAAAGGCGATAGGCCTAACAGGTCTCTTTTTATTTTTGGCAGAAGTAATGAAATTTGTGTTTTTGGTGGTTAGGCCTATACATTTTGGAAATGAACTAGTGTCTGCAGTTAATGATGAATATTTCTAAGGTTGAGAGGATCGATTTAAAACCACCAGTTGCCTTTTATGGGTGACTGCCTGTCTCAAGTCAGGAGAGAAATTTGTTTCTTCACATTGGTTTTGGAAAAGAAATATTGATGCTTTGGCAAGTCTGGAATCTCTTTGCTGTCATTGTTGGGTTTGGAATTAATGAATATGGATCAGGTTTTTCTGTACTATTTGAAAATTACTTCATTGGCTATGTTGTGCTGTGGGCTTTGTTCTCCGACTCATAGTTATAGTGGAGGTAGAGTGTGTTTGTAATGTTCCAGATTCATAAATATCACAAAAACGATGTAGGCCTACTTTACTCTTTTGCTGTAAACCAAGGTGACTGACAAGTCGGAAAAACTAAAAGGCGATAGGCCTAACAGGTCTCTTTTTATTTTTGGCAGAAGTAATGAAATTTGTGTTTTTGGTGGTTAGGCCTATACATTTTGGAAATGAACTAGTGTCTGCAGTTAATGATGAATATTTCTAAGGTTGAGAGGATCGATTTAAAACCACCAGTTGCCTTTTATGGGTGACTGCCTGTCTCAAGTCAGGAGAGAAATTTGTTTCTTCACATTGGTTTTGGAAAAGAAATATTGATGCTTTGGCAAGTCTGGAATCTCTTTGCTGTCATTGTTGGGTTTGGAATTAATGAATATGGATCAGGTTTTTCTGTACTATTTGAAAATTACTTCATTGGCTATGTTGTGCTGTGGGCTTTGTTCTCCGACTCATAGTTATAGTGGAGGTAGAGTGTGTTTGTAATGTTCCAGATTCATAAATATCACAAAAACGATGTAGGCCTACTTTACTCTTTTGCTGTAAACCAAGGTGACTGACAAGTCGGAAAAACTAAAAGGCGATAGGCCTAACAGGTCTCTTTTTATTTTTGGCAGAAGTAATGAAATTTGTGTTTTTGGTGGTTAGGCCTATACATTTTGGAAATGAACTAGTGTCTGCAGTTAATGATGAATATTTCTAAGGTTGAGAGGATCGATTTAAAACCACCAGTTGCCTTTTATGGGTGACTGCCTGTCTCAAGTCAGGAGAGAAATTTGTTTCTTCACATTGGTTTTGGAAAAGAAATATTGATGCTTTGGCAAGTCTGGAATCTCTTTGCTGTCATTGTTGGGTTTGGAATTAATGAATATGGATCAGGTTTTTCTGTACTATTTGAAAATTACTTCATTGGCTATGTTGTGCTGTGGGCTTTGTTCTCCGACTCATAGTTATAGTGGAGGTAGAGTGTGTTTGTAATGTTCCAGATTCATAAATATCACAAAAACGATGTAGGCCTACTTTACTCTTTTGCTGTAAACCAAGGTGACTGACAAGTCGGAAAAACTAAAAGGCGATAGGCCTAACAGGTCTCTTTTTATTTTTGGCAGAAGTAATGAAATTTGTGTTTTTGGTGGTTAGGCCTATACATTTTGGAAATGAACTAGTGTCTGCAGTTAATGATGAATATTTCTAAGGTTGAGAGGATCGATTTAAAACCACCAGTTGCCTTTTATGGGTGACTGCCTGTCTCAAGTCAGGAGAGAAATTTGTTTCTTCACATTGGTTTTGGAAAAGAAATATTGATGCTTTGGCAAGTCTGGAATCTCTTTGCTGTCATTGTTGGGTTTGGAATTAATGAATATGGATCAGGTTTTTCTGTACTATTTGAAAATTACTTCATTGGCTATGTTGTGCTGTGGGCTTTGTTCTCCGACTCATAGTTATAGTGGAGGTAGAGTGTGTTTGTAATGTTCCAGATTCATAAATATCACAAAAACGATGTAGGCCTACTTTACTCTTTTGCTGTAAACCAAGGTGACTGACAAGTCGGAAAAACTAAAAGGCGATAGGCCTAACAGGTCTCTTTTTATTTTTGGCAGAAGTAATGAAATTTGTGTTTTTGGTGGTTAGGCCTATACATTTTGGAAATGAACTAGTGTCTGCAGTTAATGATGAATATTTCTAAGGTTGAGAGGATCGATTTAAAACCACCAGTTGCCTTTTATGGGTGACTGCCTGTCTCAAGTCAGGAGAGAAATTTGTTTCTTCACATTGGTTTTGGAAAAGAAATATTGATGCTTTGGCAAGTCTGGAATCTCTTTGCTGTCATTGTTGGGTTTGGAATTAATGAATATGGATCAGGTTTTTCTGTACTATTTGAAAATTACTTCATTGGCTATGTTGTGCTGTGGGCTTTGTTCTCCGACTCATAGTTATAGTGGAGGTAGAGTGTGTTTGTAATGTTCCAGATTCATAAATATCACAAAAACGATGTAGGCCTACTTTACTCTTTTGCTGTAAACCAAGGTGACTGACAAGTCGGAAAAACTAAAAGGCGATAGGCCTAACAGGTCTCTTTTTATTTTTGGCAGAAGTAATGAAATTTGTGTTTTTGGTGGTTAGGCCTATACATTTTGGAAATGAACTAGTGTCTGCAGTTAATGATGAATATTTCTAAGGTTGAGAGGATCGATTTAAAACCACCAGTTGCCTTTTATGGGTGACTGCCTGTCTCAAGTCAGGAGAGAAATTTGTTTCTTCACATTGGTTTTGGAAAAGAAATATTGATGCTTTGGCAAGTCTGGAATCTCTTTGCTGTCATTGTTGGGTTTGGAATTAATGAATATGGATCAGGTTTTTCTGTACTATTTGAAAATTACTTCATTGGCTATGTTGTGCTGTGGGCTTTGTTCTCCGACTCATAGTTATAGTGGAGGTAGAGTGTGTTTGTAATGTTCCAGATTCATAAATATCACAAAAACGATGTAGGCCTACTTTACTCTTTTGCTGTAAACCAAGGTGACTGACAAGTCGGAAAAACTAAAAGGCGATAGGCCTAACAGGTCTCTTTTTATTTTTGGCAGAAGTAATGAAATTTGTGTTTTTGGTGGTTAGGCCTATACATTTTGGAAATGAACTAGTGTCTGCAGTTAATGATGAATATTTCTAAGGTTGAGAGGATCGATTTAAAACCACCAGTTGCCTTTTATGGGTGACTGCCTGTCTCAAGTCAGGAGAGAAATTTGTTTCTTCACATTGGTTTTGGAAAAGAAATATTGATGCTTTGGCAAGTCTGGAATCTCTTTGCTGTCATTGTTGGGTTTGGAATTAATGAATATGGATCAGGTTTTTCTGTACTTTTTAAAGCTGTAGAAGACATCCTTATGAGCCATTAACTCAGGTCATCATTTTGTTAACGACGTGGATAATGCTATTTGAAGCCCATGCGTTATTTTGGGGGATCACTGTACTGCACGCTTTTACTCTCTGCTTCATTCGTTGCAACATCGTACGCAGTTCTGCAAAAAAAGAGACAGGACAAGCTTAAACCTGAGTACATCATAATGTTTTTCTGGGCTTTTTGCATGATCATTATCTCATGGTTCCACAGATTGACATGCGGCTGTGTTCACTAAATACGTTCTTTATTTGTGTACTGTTTTAATAATTACAAGAAGTTAAACTCTAACAATTTTCAAAAATATATCTCCCAGTGAGTTAAATACACTTCCACAGCAGACTGTTCATGAAAAATAATCTGAATTCGATGATGCAATGCAATGCCTTACTCAGCATTCCAAGGAGTCTCTGAATACACGGCATTTGGTTCACTTATAATGATGTCCGATTTTCTGGGGCGAGCTGAAATCTGCGAAAAACAATGCCATCTGTTTATGAGATTGATGAAAGTAATATTTCAGTTTTGGTTTGCACGTAATTCATTCAGTAGAAAAACCGAGCCAACTTTCGCCAATTGAGCGCACTAAAATTGGACCCATATTAATCCCTTCTGAAAGAAAGAGGACACTTTGAGGGACTTCTAAAAGACACATGTGTAATGCAGGATACAACAGTCCAAAGATAAGCCTCTTCAATTTCGAATCAATCGGGCAAGCGGTTAGAAATAAAACGATTTTAACAGTTTTCGTGACAAAAACTCATTTATTAAAAAAAATGAAATAAAAAAAACAGGAGCGTAACCATTTAAACAAACTCCACACAAACTCTTCCGTGACGTATCCCTATCGACTTTGAAAAGCATATGGCAGACAGTTGAGGAGCGAACATGAAAGTAAGATATTACCATTGCAATTACATAATAATCAATAGGTATATCTGAGTAGCCACATTAAATCGTTCGTCTAAAATTTGGGATCTACAGCATTTTAACAAAGTAAACAACTTTGACACTTCTTGAGGGTACAATAAGGGACCTTTTTGGACAAGAAATCAAAATGAGTAAAAACATGACAAACCATTAAAAGAATAGAAAAAATTCAGTGCCACATGTTTTACAAAATTTGTGTCTGAAGTACCCAGCAGTGTTGCTATGTCTGAAAGTAATTGGCTAAGCAATTCTGAGACGGAATTCCGTCATTGTGTAAAACAAAGACAAAAAACAAAAAACAAAAAAACAAAAACAAAAAACAACAAAAAAACAAACAAACAAACAAACAAACAACGAAAAAGAAGCAAATACGAAAATAACCAAACAAATCACAAAAATCTAAATAATAATGCAGCGTGATTTGAACAGACTTGGTAAAGACCCACTCAAGGTGCATCCTGCACCAAAGTTGAAGCAAATCTCGTTGACGGTTTCGGAGAAGTTTCGAGTCGAATATGGATGACGGTTTAGAAATTGGAAAGGTAATTGTGAACTGAAGGACTGACAGGTGAACGCACAGCGGACGACTAAGCCTCTTTAAAGATTAGCCGACTGACAAAGCAGCTCATCTGAAAATAAAGAATGGATGAATAATTTTCAAAGTCTGAAGATCTTATAAACCGTTTGCAGAAAATCTGAAGACAATGGCATTTAACGGACAGAGAGCAAAGGTATGCGGTGGACACAGGAAAAATTAATGTTTTATATCCCCGTAAACAGTTTTTTTTGTTTCGTTTTCAATGAGCTTAGTATGTGTTGTGATTTAATGAATCAGAACAATTACAGCCTCGATATAGAATTTTATTTTTCTGTTCACAGAATTGAACCGTTTCCGTTGTGTCGCACAATATTGGCCACAATGTTGGGTACTCTGGATGAAACCTCTCAAAGTCCACTTTTCGAAGTGGAGCTACGTTTCGTAAGATTACCAGTCATATCAAGTAAACTAACATCCAATAATATCTGAATGTCATATGAAAGTTCAAAAAGCGAATCGCTTACAAATATACGCCTTGCAGTGTAATTTATTAATTTTGGTGTATAACAAACCTCATCAGAATCCTGTAAAGACATGCATAAATTATGGGGCTTCTTTTCAACTCTAACCTATACATTATTTCATATTCAACGCAAAATGACAAATTTAACAAACTGAATATTTTTACCTTCTGATTTGACATAAAAACATAGTTTAGATGGGCTGTTTTCATCATTCGTAAACAGTGTTTGTAAAAAATGCGACTGAGTCAACAATATTGATCAATAAGATCTAGGAGATATACTGCTTTTGTGTGCGAACATGTAATAGTGGTTTTGAGTCCATGTAGAGAAGTCTACCGCAAGAGGGTTTGTTTTTTGTTCCTAAAGCACATATTTGATAGCAGATAACTGTAAATTGAAGTCCAAAAACGTGACGGACAGGAGCATTCGTTTGCAAATGTACGTTTCCTATGAGCTCTCTAAATTATTTACAGTTGCAATATGTGGGAACATTTAATCAAGAATACACCACTATCTTGAGCTCTACAGACATTTCAATTAGGTTTGGAGATTGAGCTGAAACCTCGGTGAAGGGTAATCTTTGTTGGTGAATGTTCTGTTGCTGTATGCCTGTGGTAATGTATATATACTTACAGAACTGCATTTCGACGAATGGCCTCTGGCATTTGCTTTGCTGCATAGGCTATCGCATAATATCAAATGAACAAAACAGATTTTACTAATTCAGACATGTAGTTATGTAAAACATATATTGGGCCTCGTGTGTATCGGTGGGTCCAAATTTAAGATATCATATACTAAAGGGAACGAAATACTCCACTATAAAAAAAGCACTTTTAAAGATCCATCGGCCTGTAGTGTGGGGAAAGTCAAGCCATCACTGAACTCATTTGTTCAGCCTCTCATCCTTTAAGTCAATATGATAAGACTTCATTAAATGCAATGTAAGGCTACACACACACAAACACACACAGACAGACACACACACACACACACACACACACACACACATATATATATATATATATATATATATATATATATATATATATATATATATATATATATATATATATATATATATATACATATATATATTGTGCCCACGGAACTGGCGAGTCTTGAACCAGCAAACTTCAGCACCATTGATTCAGTCGTACTCTGACAGAAACAATGCATATGATAGCATATAGACGGACGAAGTTTTGGAAGGCATATTTCTTTTTTTTTTTTTTTTTTTTTTTGATAGTTTCATGTTTACCTCTACCAAAACTAGACAACAAACTTTAAGATACTTCAATTTTAAGGTAACATTAAAGCTATAAGTTGTACATGTCAAACGATATTGCAATGTCAAAATATGTTCTCAAGCTTCTGAGTTTGGTATGGTAGTGTCCTTCTTTTGATAATGTAGTCTCAAGTCACAAGGAATACCCCCTTTAAGTTGTGCACGTGTGTTCTTCATGTTGCCCACGTTCTCATAGAAAGTAACACATGGGGACAAACAACTTTTTTGAAAAGTTGGGAATCCCTGTTTTTTTTTTTTTTTTTTTTTTTTTTTTTTTTTTTTTTTTTTTTTTTTTTTTTTGTTTTTGTTTTTTTTTTCAATGTTAGTTGATTTGTATGAGAAAGAGAGTAATTCCAATATAACATTAACGGGCTGCCCCTGTAAATATTCTTTATTCCTATTTTAGTCAACATTTGCATCATCATGATCATTAGTACAATTCATACAGTGTACCTTAGAGCACTGTTTGTGAATGTTCAGCGATAACGAGAACAGCATCATGCTGATCTGGTCAAAACATTGGGCCTAATACGCTTTGATATTCTTACTAACATCGCGCATCGGTACATCGCGCCGGCGCGAAGAGCGGCATGGAGTATTGAATGCACATCTCTATGGAGAAACGCAAAATCCTGGGAATTATAACCCTCACAAAGGACTAATTTGTTCAGGATATGTGTGAAGTTATTACAGCAATACTGAGCCAAGAAATTTGAAGATCTGTGAATGATAAGAAGCCTTGCAAGTAAGTTTGACGTTGGTACTATTCCCGCCATAATAGTTTAACACAAAGGACAATGTCACAACCTGGAGCTGACAAACTATCCCCTAATAACGGAGGTACAGAGAAAGAGTCAGCTGTAAAAAGTGAATTGTCAAAGGCAGAAGCAAGTAATAGTACGAACGGAAGCTTTATTTCGGTTGTATCTTCGTCTGTCTTTAAGCTGAAGGACAAAATAGTGAACTCAATAGGAAAGAGAATCAATGCCAACTCAGACAATACAGAAGTTAATGACAGCCATGGTACTGGCAAAAGGTCAAGTAGTGCAAACACAGAAAGACAAAATCAGTCTGTCAATGCAAGTTTCGAAAATCAGAAACAGGATCATGATTCCATAACCCAAGTAAAAGAACAGAATCTGAAAACCTCTAAGCCCTCAAATGCAGAAAATGATATAAGTATTCCACACGAACTAAAACGCACCCCTAAAAATTCAAGGAATAAAAAAGTGCGTCAAAGCGCAAGGCTATAAAGTAAGGCCACTGTTGCCATGCAACAAGGGTAGGAAAAACGTGAGAAGCCTGTAAACAAAAGCCACAACAAAGAAGAGCCAATCGCAAAAAACGAAGCTGTCAACAAATGAAAAAGAAAAAGTGGAAGTCCATAACGTAGAAAAGTGTCAAAAAGTGTGTATAGAACAACGCCTATATGATGGTAAGGAACATGGAGTTACGTTCAGGTGCATTCTTTGTGCTGTGTGGTGCCATTTAGAATGTTGTGGAGAAAAAGATGATAATTCTGCTAGGACTTGCCTACAATGCAGAAAACTTCCACAGTGTGTCAGTGAGATATGGGATAGTGTGCGTACTTTGCAAAAAACAAACATGGAGCTTATTAAACAATTGGTAGATAAACAAGCTGAATGTGACAGACTGCAGGAGGAACTTAGGAACGTATATGTACTTGCTGGTACAGGACAATATGGTTTGCCCGACAGGCCACGCGAAAAAAACAAACAAGCCATGGGAAACAATCCTTCTGACCACAACGAGGAAAACAATAGGTCTGTAATTACACCCTCGCACTGTGACACCAACAGTTCGGGATTGCCTGACTGGAATGTATCAACAGTCACACGCAAGCCAGAGAGCTAGCACTCCTGTGATCGATCGAGAGCAGCCTTCCACCCAAGGAAGTACAAAGAAAATAAAATTCATTGGCGACTCGTTCTCGAAATGTATTAAACCCAGTAAGCTGAAAACCACACCCAATACTATTGTGAAGGTAGACATGGATAAAGTGGGGCAGCGCCCTCTTCCGGCAGCCAAAACAATTGAGGCAGCTACTAACAAAGTTCAGGCCCTTGCAGGTGATGAAAATCCTGACCTTCTTGTAATACATACTGGTACAAATAACCTGAGTAACAGACCGGCTGATTCTGCCATATCGCAGCTGAGGAGACTGGAAGATAGTTTAAAATTCGCACCAGTGAAACAAGTTGCTCTGTCAAGCGTATGTTACAGACGAGACAAGTCTATGAAAAATAGGACCCGGCTAGTAAATACTGCCATACTCATGATATGTTCGCGCAATAACTGGCTGTATATTGACAATGACAATATTGGCAATGAGTGTCTGGCAAAGGGTGGTTTACATCTGAACAATAAAGGTGTGGAAATGTTTCACAAGAACATCGGTAAGTGCGTTAATAATGCGCTGGTTAGAGACTAGGAAGTCACGGACCCCGCCGCCCTTCAGGTGAATGACCGCAGTAAACGCTCTAAACCTAGTGTAAGAGATCCACTTCAGGTCAATACATGTAAGGATAAAAGTAACGAGCCAAAAAAAGACAAAGGCTGTTCCAAAGAGAAATATTTTACACGAGAATTCCTGTCATTTGTAAGTTGGAATATGAATGGAGTTGGGAAAAAACTACTAAACGGGAATGACGCATCAGATCCCACTTACCCCATGTTTCAGAAAGTTCAGGATAGGTTGTTATCACATGATATAATAGCCTTTCAGGAAACCTTCTTTTCAACTGAGGTCGAAATGTCAGAAAAACTGGACCCCATCCTTTGCAAGTTTGATGTTTTCTCGTCTCTTAGAACAAGCAAACATAAAAAAGCAAAAAGGGGGTCTGGTGGTGTCGTCCTACTCTGTAAAAAAATCATTACGTAAAGGTATAAGTTTGGTAGATAAAAGCCATGAGGATTTTTTATGGATAAAGTTAGACAAGGTTTATTTTGGTTTGTTGAATGATATCTTCCTTGGATGCGTGTATATCCCGCCGAATCCGCAAAAGTCTGACCAATATTTAAAAATATTGCAAACGCAAGTAACCAGGTATAGTGCCAAAGGTTCTGTAGTATTAATGGGTGACTTAAATGCCAGAACTGGCAACAACCAAGACTTCATCGAACTTGATCATAATGATTATGTCCCATTACCGGATAATTACGATCCAGATTGGGCTGTAATTCGCCAGTCACAGGATGATGGGGTAAATTCACTAGGTGAAGCCTTGACTAAATTGTGCGTAAGCTCAGGTTTAAGGATGCTAAATGGTAGAACTACGGGTGATAAAGAAGGTAAACTGACTTGCCATAAGGTTAATGGTTCAAGTGTGGTCGACTATGTTATCGTCCACAAGTCCTTGTTGGATAAGGTTATGAGTTTCGAGGTTGGTGATTTTCAGGACCTTTTCAGTGACCATTGCCCACTTTTAACAAAACTATCATGTAGATATAATCAGATGTGTAAGTCGCATAACAGTGGCCCCACACTCAGAAACTGTCCAGTGATCTTATAGAATAATGAGGCTGCCGTAAAATTTAAATCTGAACTTCGATCTAATTTCTATATGCAGCGTATTAATAGATTAAAAGGATCATTTACTCTACAAGAGAGTGATATTGATAACTATTTGGAAACCTTAAATGATATTTTCATCGATGCTGCGAAGGCAAGTCTGAAGATGGTGACAAAACGAGTACGCAAGAAACCAAGACCTAAGAGAAATACTCCATGGTTCCAGCAAAGCTGTAACGATGCAAAACAAAATATGAAACACTTCAAAAAACTGTATCATGAGTATCCGAAGGACCCGTATATTAGAGGGTTGTATTTTAAAAAATCAAAGAAATTCAAAAGACGTGTTCGATCATGTAGGCGCCAGTATAAAGCCGCCCTGATGGCAGAAGTCGAGAGAGGTCATGATAAGAAAGATAAGATATTTTGGAAGAAAGTGAACATGTTGTTAGGGAAGAAAAATACTAATGATATAAACTATATTTCTGACAAAGAGTGGCTTTCACATTTCGAAAATCTATTCAATGTGGATATGTGCAAGAACAGTAAAGATGTAGATCCTGAAGTGTATGATTTGCTTACCAAACTGAGCGATAAATCCGTAAGTACAGGTCACTCATTGAACAAGCCTTTTGAACTACATGAATTAAGAACAGCAGTAGAAGCCCTTAAAAATGGTAAAGAGCCTGGACCTGACGGTATCAAGAATGAAATGTTGAAGGTAATCTGTGGAATTATACCCGATATTGTCTTACAGTTATATAACTCTGTTCTTGCAACCAGACACTACCCGTCACTATGGAAACAGTGTTTATTCTTACCTATTTATAAAAAAGGTACGAAAGACATACCCTCCAACTATAGGGCTATTTCTTTACAAAATACATTTAGTAAACTATTTGCTTCTATGATAAAAAAGCGTATGTATTCGTTTTAGAAAGATTCAGATTTTTTCTACGAGGATCAGTCTGGTTTCATCGATGAACGACAAACTACAGACAATGTATTCATGATTTAAAATATTGTCGATAAGTACTTTGTGCAGAAAAAACGGGTTTTTACAGCGTTCGTCGGCTTCAGACGAGCTTTTGATACGATTCCAAGGGAAAAATTATATTATAAATTGCATATGGCAGGCCTCCCCTGGGAATATATACAACTGGTTTCACACATGTATGAAAATACGATGGTGTCCATTAAGTTAACTGATGGTGAAACACAATGTTTTCCTAGTTCTATTGGTCTGAAACAAGGATGCCCATTAAGTCCACTTCTGTTCAATATCTATATCAATGACTTTGAAGTGTGTATTAATAAGGACAAGCTATATGGAGTTAATATAGGAGACAGAAAAATAAGCTCACTGTTATTCGCTGACGATGTCATGCTGTTATCAGATTCTTCCTTTGGACTCCAACAACTGTTAAATAATCTTAACAGCTACTGTCTCAAATGGGAACTGGATGTAAATTTGGACAAAAGTATGGGAATGATTTTTAACAAAAAGGGTGAATCACTGGAACAAATGTTTAAATTTACATATGGTAGTAAAGACTTTCGCTTAGTTAACTGTGTAGAGTACCTGGGTATCATGATTAAAGCAAGTGGAGTGTTTTCTTATGCGGAAAAACACCTAGCTGACAAAGCACAAAAGGCCGCTTTCATGCTGAAACGCAGTATTGTGTCAGACAGGAATAATCTGATAACTCCTAATGTAGCTCTCACTTTATTTGATTCTTATGTTAAGCCTGTGGTGCTCTATGGATGTGAAATATGGTCTCCTGCATCCTACAAAAATTTGAAAACATGAAAGTACTTTTGCGACCCACATACCCAAAATTTGATAAATATTCATGAATCAGAAAAGGTACAAACTGATTTTTTGTAAATTCATCCTTGGAGTATCGAACAAAACTCATAACTTAGCATCTTAGCCGAGCTGGGAAGATACCCACTCTCTATCGACATGAAAATTAAAATGATAAAATATTGGTTAAGAATTAAAAACCTGGAATCGGATAATATATTGTTAAAATCTTTAAATGACATTTCTTCCTTAGACGACGCAGGCCACACAGTGTGGCTGTCAGCCGTCAGGAAAATACTTGAGCACAACGGTTTCTCTTATGTGTGGAAAAACAAAGGCAAAGATATCATACCTGATGTGTTTCTGAAAAAATTGAAAATACGCCTTCAAGATCAACACACCCAACTGTTTCACTCATCTCTGTACAACGACAATGTAATAAATGGATCAGGTGCCAAACTTAGAACGTATAGAAATTTCAAGGTAAATTATGTAAAAGAAAAATATTTAAGTTGCATCAGATCTTTTAAGTATAGGAAAGCCCTTTCGAAACTACGGCTAAGTAGCCATGCATTGCGCATTGAAGTTGGTAGATATAAACACGAATTAGTTGAAGACAGAATATGTGAATTTTGTGATTCTGGCCAAATTGAGTAAGAAGAACTTTTTTTACTTCACTGTTCGTTGTACAGAGATGAGAAAAACGACCTTATATCAGCTTTTTCCGTCTCAGCCCTGGAATTCTCCCTAAGTCTATTTTCCCCTGACTGCGAGGTGGCGGTGCCAGTCGGCAAGTGTGTATACAATATGTTCAAGAAAAGAAAGAAAAAATCATTAGATAGGTAGTAGGATTTTAGTTGTGTGTACATAATTTTAACAATTTTTGTTTCTTCAATTGCATTTTATTTGTATATATTTTATTGTACATAATTTTGCATGCTGTAAACCCACATTGGGTACAAATAAAGCAATAAAGTATTATTGTGTGCTAACATATTTAAGGCATCATAAGAAGATTCCTTACATAGTTTTATGCGGCGTGCGACTTCCAGATAGCCACGTGGCCCTATACCCAGCTTTGGGTGTCTCGGGATGAGTTACCAGTAACCAAGATTGGAAAGCAATTACTTATGTCATATCATGATCCAACATGGTCGCATGGTTACATATTTCATCGGTCATAGTCTATTGTGCGAAGAAGGAAAAATGGTGTGTATGGCCTGTTGCAGTTAAAATCTTAAATAAAGATTGCTACTTCTTGACCATGCTTCCTATGGTTCGTCCAAGCCAGGCCCAATCATTCAATCCTACTGCATATTGCCATGTATTGCCTTGTTCTTAAAAATCGAAACTGCTGCAAGATTTGGTAAAAGTTGCCTTGTGTGCTTGGAATTTAGGAGTTCAAAAAACCAATGTATTCACTATATACACTAACACCCTAGTCTGCTTCGAACTAGCGTCAGGAACACAACATTTATTCCAATATCAGCGTGTCACTTATGATAAGATCATGATTTTGAGGTGCAAAATACTAATTTTAATATTTGTCACAACTTAAATAAATCCACATGCATCCACAATGGGGAATATTCTACAAACCTCTAGAAACATGGCTGTTTACATGTTAATAGAAAAGCACTTTGAGTCATCTGTTTATTGGCTCGAAATGGCCACATGCAGGACACCAGATTAGAGCTAATTGCTTTCATTGCCTGGACTAAATGGACCTAAAATCCTACCATGTGACTGACTTTTGGTCACACCATCTGGCCAATAGGCTTGAACGTGTTGATCGGTTTGGGCTTTATTCTCGGCATATCCCTTTTCTGTTTTAAGTTTGCTATCGGCTTGGGATATTGTCTTCTCGTCCAATTATTTCCCCGCTATAAATTGGGATTTCTTTTTAAACTAGTCAATAATGGATACACTGCTTTGCTGGGCTTTGAAATACGGTTTTCATGTGCCGATTTGAAACGACATATTCACAACTGCACACTCTAGCCAGCTATAGCCAGTACTGAATGTAATTGATCACAAAACACAAAAATTGTTTATGCTCGTTTAAGGCTTGTAAATATCACAAATCTTAAGACACATTTTACCATGACAGTTTCCCTTTCACCATGCACATATATTTAAAATCATTTGTTTGCCTGCACATGGTGATTTTAATAACCGTCAATGTCGACTATAAGTCTTGAAACTGGAATTGCTGCTTTGTTAACGCGGTGGACTGGGCTCTGTTCCACTATGTTCGAACAATCAAAAGTACTGTACTGTACTGTATGTTGAAGGTTCGGCCCAGCAAGCAAGGGAATTACTTTGGTAGTAGGCGTCATGACCTTTTTGTATGAATCAGTGTTTAAAATAATACGAGCAAAAGTATAAAGTAGGAAGCAGAGTTCCCTATTCTGATAGCTCAAAAGTGGCCCTAAATTTGTATGGAGCTGTAAATATTTGATTGGTGTCTCATTTTACGCATGGCAGAAATTTTAACTGTAGTGTACTCAAATTCGGGTTATTGGTGCATTTGAAACCTTTCAAGCACTGGAACTTCCCTCCTTGTGTCTATTGTTTTGTGCCTACATTACGCGCAATCGCAAAAAGCAGTAATATGACCTAAAATGTGGATCAGGGACCCTTGTGTTGTCATGGTATGGACCGTGTGGTATCACGCATTGAACTGTATACACAGCTACCCTGATTGTCATTACTTTATCGACCAGAAAGTTAAGTTGAAGGTTTCAATAACTGCAAAAATTGTGTTATTCTCTTTGTATCTAGAACCACTTTGTAGTAGTCATTACCGTATTTCGCAGTCAGAACTCTTTACTCTCCATAAGCTAACCTGTCACTGTCTAACCTATATACATACGGAAGTACTATTGTCCATTATGCACACGTTTCTCTGCAGAATTCTGACATAGGCTGTAATAGCCCCCCCCCCCCCCCAAGTAAAGGGTCTTACACGGGTAACTACTCAGAACAAGTTTCGGAGCCCATACCCGTACTTGTCTCTCTGAGTAGCGGCTCCTTGTCTAAGCTAAATATTCAGCAAAGACAACCCACATCATAATGAATAAAAGTACAAACGTAGAGATGATGAATTAGCTAATTACATAAAATTTTGCTTATAAATGCAGCGCTTCATTGTGAAAGAAAATGCCTATCAAACAAAACATAATTCCTAAATTTGTATAGTATAGGTTCAAATAAGAACAATTTGACTTACCCCTGAACCAGTGTGTACCCTTCCTAGCTGGATAGCTTATCCTAGTTAAACCAGCTACCAGTG